>JAODAL010012864.1:0-93636 GCA_025379985.1 Phyllomedusa bahiana | reverse complement strand
GGTTTGGCTGAGCCTTGACAACCCCTATAAGTCATACCCCAAAAATTTGAGTCCTTGTGCTGTAACTTCTTTAGCTGTCCTTGTGTCAAATTGTTTGTGGTAAGGTTAGGGTTTGACAGATGAAACCCCGCCAATGGGTGCACTGGTTTGCAGGTGAAACAGTCATATCATCAGCAAACTGGCTCAACCATTGTTGCCCAAGTGCAAGCTTGGTTCCAACTGCATACAGCTACCATGACTGGTTCATAAGTACAGCCATAGCAGCAGCCATTGGGCCCAGACGTTGAGGGTGCCCGCTCAGATGCAAGAACATTGCACATTTTTTTAAGGAATAACAAGTTTGTGGCTTTTTGCTATCTTTCATTACTGCGTGAGTTCCCTAATATATGGCGCTAATGTTTATACCTTTAATTTTTCTGTTATTATTATTTATTTTAAAGCGCCATTGATTCCAGGGCGCTGTACATTCAAGGGGGGGTTACATACATAACATAGGTCAAACTAGTACAATGGTGACAATAAATGACTAACAACTGGTACAGAGGGAGAGAGGGCCCTGCCCGCGAAGGCTTCAAATCTATAAAGAAGAAGGGAAGAGACAGGAGGTGAGGGGCAGACCTGTTTGTTGGCCGGTGTACTGGCGGTGGGGTTATTGTAGGTTACAGGCTCCTGAAGAGATGGGTTTTCAGGTGGCTTTTGAACCTGGTTATGGGGGGGGAGTCTGTGATGGGTTGGGGCAGTGAGTTCCAGATAATGGGGGGAAGCACGAGCGAAGTATTGGAGACAGTTATGTGAAGAACTGAAATGGGTCGCGCCGAGGAGAAGGTCCTGGGAGGAGCGGAGATTGCGTTAGGGGAGGTGTCTGGAGATTAAGGCAGAGATGTATGGAGGGGAGACGTTATGGCGAGCCTTGTAGGTCTTGGTTATGCTACCTTTTTAGTTTTCTATCATAAGTTGGTGGGGACCATCTTATTTTGCTATGGGGCTTTATGAATTCTAGTTAGGCCCTTGTTCAAAGCCTTTACAGATGCAAGGAATCACTTCGGTCATTTTATGCATTAGACAATCCCATAATTCCATATTTAATTATATGAAAACATGGAAGTCAAGCTATTGACCTCACAAAGATCAGCCAAAGCTATGTTAAATATCCTGAAAACAAAACTAAGCAAAAATAAAATTAAAATTATACAACAAAGTAATTGAATAAAAAAAAAACACATTGCAAAGGTAATAAATAAATGAAACTATGTATATTCTGGACTGCAAGACTCACTGGACAATAAGGTGCACTTATTAAGTTTTATATGGAAGAACGGTTATTGTTTTTCTTTTTATTTGTAAAATGGCAAAAAGGGACATTTTGAAATATTATATTCTTAAATTTTAGAAACATTATTATTATTATTTATTTATTTTTTTTTTACTTTTGTGCTTTCACACCTCTTGATTCCTTAGAAGGTCTACTTGTTTTTACACTGTCCTGTAATAGAAATATACTACAGAATAGTGTAGAATAATGGCGCTTCTAATAGACTCTTGTTTCGAAAAATGTCTCGGCTGCAGCGGTGTAAAATCAAGTGAGTGAGTATCCCAACCAATACCCGTTGCTCTGCTCCAACCAGATTAGTGTTTTATCTATGTTACTCGGTAATATTTCCTGCCTGCCCTAGAAGAAGCTGCAAGACTAAGCCCTAGGTCTTGCGGTTTTCGGCGTTCCATGTGCTTTTATAAATCAAGTTTTACTGAATGTGCTTTGTAGGAAAATAAAACAAAAACCAGTTGCTTTGATACCGCATTGTACAGGTCGACTGCACTATTTTCTCCTCTCCATTTTTTATAGATGTTTTCGCTGTTGGGGGAGACATCATTGAATCAAATAGATGAAACACTGATCTGGTCCGAGCAAGGCAATGTGTACTGGTTGGAACACTCACCTGATTTTAAAAGAAACAGTGTATGAGTTGGGACAATAGGACCGGTCTCTTTTGTTACTTCTGTGGCTCCTCCGTTAGAATATAGGATGTAGCATTCACTCACACAATATATTTTAATTCTATATACCGACTTAAAGGGGTTGTCTCGTGACAGCAGTTGACAATGTTTTGTGCTGGTTGCCAAGCAGAGCTTGTGAAACGGAGGGGCGTGTGTCTCCTCCCAGCAGGGAGTATCTTGATTCTTTGCAGACACGCCCCACACTTTGTGCATGTGATGATTCATTTTGTGTGAGCTGGGGGAAGGGAGAGGTTCTCAGCTGTCGTTGGAATCATTGGAAGTGAAAAGCTAAGGGTAACTTGATAGTTTATATCTAAATTTCTCGTTCTCTCTACATACTTTGTTACTGGAATGGGCATTTGCCATTCAGGACTCTGGGAAAGATGGGTGATTTTTTTCTCCGTCTCTTTCACTCACACAGTGATATATACTGCAGAACAAAACTGTACGCAAAAAAAAACTACACTCTTTATCGTTTACATGGGACTGCACATCTGTCTCACAAGTGGTTTACGTGGGACCTCGTATCTGTCTCACAAAAGTTTTTACGTGGTACTGCACATAAGATTTAAGTGGGTCTGCCCATGTAAGACTGCAACTCTTACATGGTACTGCTGTGTTTTGCGTTTTACGTGGGACTGCACACGAGGTTTACATGGGACTGCCGATATCTCTCCCCCTCTCTCTCTCTCTCTCTCTTTCTCTCTCTCTTTCTCTCTCTCTCATGCCGATGATTGTGCAAACATTCCCCTGCGCGTTCCTTCCGCGACCTGTTCACTGCATCTCCTTTGCCTGCGCGTTCTCATCCTCGACCTGGGTGGGACAGAACTCTTGGCTGACAGCCAGTAATACTTTAGCGGGGCGTAACCGGACCTGGGCTCAAACACCTTTACTAAGCACAAATAAACAGCCCTTCTTTTAAAACCTTAGCATTTTGCAATGGTAACCATGACAGACTGCTTAGATTTTTGACCCCCTCTTTTAAACATATCTTCATAGTGGAGAAAACCCTTTTTAAAGTTTAGCACTAGGGGCCCTCCCCAAAATTTTATAAAGGGCTGCTGAGTGTATGGGGATGTCTGCACTCCCCTACAAAAAAGTAAGCTCAATAGTAAGAAAATACTTGTGCTCTTAGATATAGACAATGTATACTTTCAACATAATAGCAAGAACATAACCTATATAGTGTTACAAGCAGATGTTATAGACGACAAATACAACACATCAAATGTTTCCGCTGGTTTTAAGTATCATAAACCAAGGATTATGTATACCAGGAGTTCCAACACTGAGCAATAAAATAACCACACCGAGCTCACTAAAGTTCAATGAAACCAGTAAACTATGGGGCACCTGCTACATAAAGGGGTGTTCTCACCATGCTGTTTCCCAGAGCCTACTCTTCACAACCATCTTTATGCTGCCACTTCCTGTTCAGGCTCTTGGTGTTTCTAAAGCTTCAGGCTCCACTTCCGTTCAGGGGTGTGGGTGGTTCACACTTTAGGCTTCCACTTTCCGTTTAGACTGTGGGGTGGGTTTTACAGCTTCAGGCTCCAACTTCCCATTCAGGGTGTGGGTGGTTCACACTTCCCAAGGGTCCCATTCCTTTCAGGGTGTGGGGTTCACCTTCAGGATCCAACTTCCCGTTTAGGGTTGGGTGGTTCTACAGCTTCAGGGCCCAACTTCCTGTTCGGGTGTGGGTGGTTCTACAGCTTTAGGCTCTCACTTCCTGTTCAAAGGCTGTGGGGGGTTCACACTTCAGGGGTTCCACTTCTTGTTCAGGCGTGGGTGGGTTTTACGCTTCAGGTTCCCCCTTTTTTTTCAGGGTGTGGTGGGACTACAGCTTCAGGGTTCCACTTCCTTTTCAGGGTGTGGGTGGTTCTACACTTCAGGCTCCAACTTCCTGTTCAGGCTGTGGGTGGTTCTACAGCTTCAGGCTCCCACTTCCTGTTCAGGCTTTGGGCGGTTTTACAGCTTCAGGCTGCCACTTCCAAGGGTGACATGTATGAACCTGTTGCAGACTCATCAGTTCTACATCTGTTTTTAATAGTGTACCATCCTACAGTGTGTATGGCACCATGTTATTCGGCAAGCATTGGCACATAGAGTGTTTTGTGCCAAAATTTATTTCAGCCATGTATGGATTTGTGCAACAATTTTGCACCAAGCTTTGCCGCATTCAAAAGTGTTGTGTCTGGTGCAGAATGTGCCAAGTATTGCCGTACAACTGGCATAAGTGAGGGGGTTGAGGGCAACATCTATAGGACAGGGCTATGACAATTGTTAGGCTCAAAGTACACCAGAAAACTGGCACAGCCCTGTTCATACATGTTGCCCTCAACCCCCTCACTTATGTCAGTGTAAAGCCTCAGTTAGCTACAGAGGAGTTAAATATGCTAATAACTGCTACAGAACCTTCCACAGCTTGACCAGGCAATGCAAGTCTGAAGCTGCCTGTGACTGGGAAAACCCCTTTAACTTTATCTAATATGTTTTTCTTGTGGCATTATATTTTTATCAGTATAGCACTTAAAGGAGTTGTCTCACTACAAAGATTAGCTTTACACATGTAGAGACCAGTAATCGAAGACTTTTTTCCAAATATATTGCTTAATTTTTTTGGCTTTGTTGAGGAAATAAGAAAGTTTTTCTCTGCTCTGAGTGCACACGGGTTTCTCTAGGTTACCATCCTGCTCCCCCCTTCTCTTTCTGCTCTGTCTCATAGCAGGAGGTGACATCACCTCAGGTCAGACTGTGTGTTATCTCAAACAAGTAATTAGTCTCCTTTTGTTTGTTTACTTTGAGCTCTGTTGCTCTCTGCACTTATAGATAACATCTCCTGCTCTCATGTCAGTGCAATTCGAAGAGCTGTGAATGCCGAGATGATATGTCTATCACTGCTACAAAACCACCCACAGCCTGACAAGCTTGAGAGCAGTGTGTTATCTCAAACAAGTAGTCTCCTTTTGTTTGTTTACTTTGAGCTCTGTTGCTCTCTGCACTTATAGTTAACATCTCCTGCTCTCATGTCAGTGCAATTAGAAGTGCTGTGAATACCGAGAAGATACGCCTATCACTGCTATAAAACCACCCACAGCCTGACCAGCTTGACAGCAGTGTGTTATCTCAAACAAGTAAATAGTCTATTTTTGTTTGTTTACTTTGAGCTCTGTAGCTCTCTGCACTTATAGATAACCTCTCCTTCTCAAATGTCAGTGCAATTAGAAGAGCTGTGAATACCGAGAAGATACGCCTATCACTGCTACAAAACCACCCACAGCCTGACCAGCTTGAGAGCAGTGTGTTATCTCAAACAAGTAAATAGTCTCCTTTTGTTTGTTTACTTTGAGCTCTGTAGCTCTCTGCACTTATAGATAGCCTCTCCTGCTCTCATGTCAGTGCAATTAGAAGAGCTGTGAATGCCGAGATGATATGCCTATCACTGCTACAAAACCACCCACAGCCTGACCAGCTTGAGAGCAGTGTGTTATCTCAAACAAGTAAATAGTCTCCTTTTGTTTATTTACTTTGAGCTCTGTAGCTCTCTGCACTTATAGATAACATCTCCTGATCTCATGTCAATGCAATTAGAAGAGCAGTGAATGCCGAGATGATACGCCTATCACTGCTATAAAACCACCCACAGCCTGACCAGCTTGAGAGCAGTGTGTTATCTCAAACAAGTAAATAGTCTCCTTTTGTTTATTTACTTTGAGCTCTGTAGCTCCCCTGCACTTATAGATAACATCTCCTGACTCATGTCAATGCAATTAGAAGAGCAGTGAATGCCGAGTTTTATATTCTTATCACTGCTACAAAACCACCCACAGCCTGACCAGCTTGAGAGCAGTGTGTTATCTCAAACAAGTAAATAGTCTCCTTTTGTTTGTTTACTTTGAGCTCTGTAGCTCTCTGCACTTATAGATAGCATCTCCTGCTCTCATGTCAGTGCAATTAGAAGAGCAGTGAATGCCGAGCTGATATTCTTATCACTGCTACAAAACCACCCACAGTCTGACCAAGAATAGATAGGATGCATGAATCTGAATCTGTTTTTGGCTCATTGAAACAGCATGGTAAAACTTTCCCTTTAAGAGTCAGTCCTTTTTTTTAGGGCGCAAGTCTTGTAGTGTGAAAAATATAGTAAGTGAAAAAAAAGCATAATGCAAAAATAAAATGAAGTAAAATAAAATACTACAAAAACAAAATGAAGAAAAATAATGAAATGCTGCAAATCAAAAGTAAAAAAAAATGCAAAAATAAATGTAATAAAACAAAGGAATAAAAAAATACACTTAAAACCTATCTTAGAAGATCAAGCCTGTTTGTGAACACTCCAGTAAAACAGCCGCAGTGAGGTCCGAGATCCTCATAAGTAAACGCTTAAATGAAGAGCGATTCAGGCATGGCATAATGGCCTTTATTAAACTGCAGTGGACTACAAGTACACATGTATTATTCATTCGCCAAGGCGGCACAGAAGCACAAAATGCCAATGTTCTGACAGATGGCAGGAGAGGAAATAATTCCAATAAAATATATATCATTTTCTGCAAAAGTTATTGAAAAAGACGGATATTAAGATTTGATCTCATTTTTCTCTTTCATGGGAAGCAAAAAATTCCGACAACCTGAGATTCTATAAAGTTCTCCAGCTAACAATGTGTAGCAAATGTGATTAACAGGCTTCTAACACTGTCCTGGGCTGCAAGGAAGAAGCAATTTCCCGGTTATATAGAAGCTTTTTTTTTGCCGAGTATTTAAATTTTTTTCCTTTTGGGATTGGTTTTTTGAGATTGAAACCCTTTTTATTTCCCCCAAATGGCATTGTTATACGTCCCTGGGAAGTAGAGGGGAGCAAAGTGAGCAATATTTTATTTAATAGAGAAAGAGATAATATTTCTATTATTTCTATGTATTTCTCACATATTTTTCATTCCTTAAAGGGGCCTTGACATGTTTTTTAAAGGGGTTTTGCCATTGGGGTTTATTTTCTCACCTAACAAGCTGATTCCCCTCTTTGAGGTTGAAAAAAGGGCGTTTGTGTTTCTGTGTTTAAAAAAAAAAAGTCCCTTTCCCTGGGGAATTTCATCGCTTCCACCCCCCCTTTGCACTTCCTGATATTGGGGGTCCTGTAGTTGAGCAAGAAAGAGGAGAATTGTTTTGGGTTGGCAAAAGTTATGCATTTTTTTTTCCCTCCCTCTTATATGCCCCCGGAGAAAAGATAACCCTCAAAAGGCACCCTTTCCCTTCTTTCCCTTCATAAAGGGGGGGCGCGGGGGAAGAGGGAGGGGGGCCCGGGCCGGGGCCCGGGGAGGGGTTTTGCATGTTTATCAGAAAATTTACATTACAACTAGGGGTTTTCTCTATACAAAAGAACAGGATCTTTCTCCCCCAGTCCCTTCAAAGCTCGTTAAATGTTCCCTGCCTTAAAGATAAAAATTGTAAAAACGCAACCCGACCACACACTCCTGTGGGCTCCGGGGTTTTGCTAATCCCAAAACTTTCAAAAAACCCAAAGGGTTTAAAGGGAATGCTGTACTCCAGGGGCTTTCCACTTTTTTTGTTTGAACATATTTTTAAGAGAAGTAAAAGTAAATCCCATTTTGGGGGACCCCACGTCAAAAATTAGATCTTGGAAAAAACCCCTTAAAAGAATGAGAAAATAGCAGAACACAGCTTTTGCATGATCTAATACAATATACAATTCACTATTGATCAAAGGGGCTTTACCATGAAGGCTTTTTAAATCCCGGGTTTTTTGCCCGGGCTTAAGTTTCAGTGTGCTCAAAAGGGGACTTGTTTAAATTTGTTTACCTGCATGTTATGTGACCCACAGGCTTGACATCCCCCTTCCTTTTCCCAAAAGTTTCCTCTAGTAAAAAAGTTTTATACAATCCCTTTAGCATTTGCTTTAAATTAGCCCAAAAAATTTGTAAAACCCTAAAATTTTTGTTTTAAATTTTTCCCAATTTTCACCTTTTTAAACCCCAAATGTGGGAAAAGCATAATAGGCTAAATGTTGCTAAATTTGGGGGTTTTTTAAAGGTCAGCTATGCACTTTTAAATAGTTGTGTTTAAAAAACCCTTTTCTTAGTGCAAATTCCCCTCTTGATCCACCCTTTCCCACTATGCCTTTGGGCAGTTTTAATAAAAGGAAATAAAAAAATGGCTAAACCAAAAAATTTCCCTCCATCTTAAAATGAAGTTCTTCTTTCTCTCTGCCCTCAACTCAAACCCTCCCTTTTTTAAGTTCCCGGTGCCCCGCAGGGGTCTCCCCCCATTAAACCCCCCCAACCGTTTTCCCACCATTTCCAAAGAAAATTTCCCAAAAATTGGAGGGGCCCATCCAACATGATAAAACCACCCCCACCCCCTTTTTAAACCCCCAACCCTTTCAAAAAAACCCCGAATTTGCCACTAGCCACTGCGACTAAACCACAAGCAGCACCTGAAAAAAACAAAAAATTAAAGGACACTGAACCACCCCTACCCCAAACATGAAAAGAAAACCACAAACCCCAAACCATATGAAAAAAGGAAAGGGCCCTTTCCACTCTAAGACCCAAAGGTCCCCCGAATACCCCCTTTCTGCCCCCGGGGGAAAAACAATTTTGGCCCCAAAATAAGCCCCAACCCCCCCCCGGCGGCGGGCCCCCCCTTTGGCCTGGGTCATGGGGGACCTCGGGGGGCCGGGCCCTTTTTAGGGGAAAGGGGGAAGCCTTAGGCCCAAAAAATTATGGTAAGAAGGTAAAAAAATTAACCCAAACTTTTTCTTTTAATGCCCCCCAAAACCCCGACATATTAAAAATTTTTATGAATGATTCCCCTGATTAAAAAATCAAAAATGCGGAAAAATATTTGAGGGCATTTTGAAAACTAAAAATTTTACCCAATTATAGTGTGATCAATAATGAAGTGCTGCTTAAATATCGTTTGCCCCAATAAAGGGGGGAATACTGCAATTTTGCATAGGATACACCTTAAAACAAAAGGTTTTTAATAGTTTGGGGGCACAACTTTTTTTTAAAAAAAAAAGGACAAGAAATTGACTTTTGTCGTTTTTGGTTATCTCTCATTCTTTCCATGTGAAATTTTTTCCCCAAAATTTTTTTTGGTTTTAATTTGGATCCCGCCAACAAAGTTTTGGGGGACCTTGGGAAGCCTCCATTTCCCATATTTGGTTTGGGGTAAATATGTATTTGTTTTTAAAAGGGGGGAAAAAAGAAAAAAGGCATTATTCACTAATAAGTTTCCCTTCGGGTTTTATCACTTATCTACCTTAAAGGGGTATTATTGCACCTACAAAAGGGTACCTACATAGGGGATGACCATGGAGCTGGAGCCCAGCTGCAGCCAATCCTATTTACCATCCCTATGGGCTATGGTTAGAAAATGAAAGAATGACCAAAAATTCATGTCTGCAAAGTAATTTCTTTAAGTTCTCTTAATTTCAAATAGTACATAGAAAATGCACATACATACTGTTGTCACGGTTCGCGCCATGGTCCCTCCCTGCCATGTCTCTGCTGGGGCTCCCTGTGCAGGGGTCCCGGTGGCCTGTGTTCTTTGCTGTTTACTTGCCTGTCCTGTTGCTACTGCTTCCTGGGGTCCTGTACATGCACTGCGGCTCCTAGGGCTTGCGCTGCAGCTTCCTGCCCTTTATAGGTTCTCTGTCCTGATCTCCTTTCTCTTGACCTGTGACCCCTGGCTATAAGTGGAAGTTCCTGTCCTTTTTTCTGGCTCAGTCCATTGCAGTGTTGTGTTGAGCCTCATGCTGAGAGGTTATTCCATCTGAGTTCCTGCTAGCGTCTGCTGTTCTGGAATTAACCCCTGAGATGCTGGTCCAGTTCCTGCAGTCCACCAGAGCTCCTGACCATCTGTCTGTCGTGTCTGCTGTCTCTGTACCTGTCCTGTGTCCCGCCGTGGCACCTGTCCAGTACCTGCTATATCTTGATGTTGCACCTGTTCTGTATCCTGCTATATTCCTGCTGAAATGTACATTTATTCCTGCTGAAACCTGCTCTGCATATGTTTTCTGGATGTACCTGTCTACCATCACTTCTGTGCCTATATTCCTGTCCTGCACCTCGGCTGTCACCGCAGGTAGCCACGTCAGGGGTAGTGACCTGGGGGTTCCCCGCAGCGAAGTCCGCCCTGCTTTGCGGCAGGCTCACGTGAAGACCAGGGGCCCTTTAAACTCCTCTCCTTGGCGTGGATCTCCATGTACCATCTCGCCTGTGGTGATCACAGTGGATCCACACCTGGATACCAGTGATCGGCGCCTCAGCGTACATTGTTGCCGCCGGATCGTGACAACTGTATATGTAAGTCTGGACTTAAAGAGGTTTTTCCATCTGGCTGTTTCACAGAGCCTGCTTTTCACTGGCAGTTCGGTCTCCCACTTCCTGTTCAGGCTTTGAAAGGGTCTTAGCAGTGATTAGGAGATCTGCTCTGATATTCCTAGCTGAGCCTGTTAGAGGGACATTGGTGATGGATGAGTTGTAACAGCAGGGCAAGATTGACAAAAACCTAAACAAGCTCCTGTGCTGCTGATAAGACACAGCAGGCAGTATTGTCTCCATCCTGGCCATTGCTAGAGTGAAGAGAAGAGGTCAGCAACCTAGGAAACCTTCTGTAAACAAGCAGGAGAGAAAAACTTTTAACTCTGAAATGAAGTAAATTCAGAACAGCAATGTACTTGGTTATAGTCTTTATTTAGTTTTGCCTATGTGTCAAAAGAGAGTTAATGTAATAAGAGTACCCCTTTAAGAACAAAAGTATCAGGAGAGCTGAAATGCAACTGTCTAATCCTTCTTTCCTCAACATTTGCCAGCATAGGAGAGTCCGGGGCCCTATAACACATTAGATTTTCTGCCAGTCCCCCTAAAACTATAAGGCTTGGCCACCATTGGTCTACTGTGTCTGGTCAACTTTAGCATTTATAGAGCACAATGGTGTTCAACTGTGTATGGGCCGCGGCTCTGACTGGGACCCTTGCTAGAAGAGTCCCTCAGTATTACACTGATTGCAGAGGGTCCCACAACTGACACTCCCAACACTCAACCAATTAGGGAACAATGCAACATATAAGTCCTCATGTACACCACCATGTTCGGAATCTATATCACATGGCTCTCATAAATGATATTCATGCCTTTCAGTGTGTCCTTGCATATCAACATGAGCAAAAAGGGGGTATTCAAAAAATTTTGACACACCTTACCTAAAAAGAAATTGTGTCTTAGAATATCAAGTGACGCATGTTTGACTGCAAAATTCTCAGGAGGACATTTATTTGCACGAGGTTTTGGTTGAGGTTTTTGGAGCATTTCCTCACCCAAAACCTCGTCCAAAATGCTTCCAAAACGCCCCCCGTTCATTTAATTGATTCCTATGTAAAACCTCGTTGTAGTTCACACATGCTGAGGTTTTTACACGCTTCTTTGGAAGCACGGAAAAAGAAGTGTCATGTCAATTCTTGTAGTGTGTTTCAGGCGCATTTTCGGCGTGGTTTCTGGCACGGTTTTGGCGCATTTTGGGCACTGTTTTGAGCGCAGTTTTTGTCCTGTCTATTAACTTGTATGGGTGAAAACCTTGTCGAAAACCTCATCCAAAACCTGATCCAAAACCTCGCCGAGAAACGCCTCTAAAACCTGTTCTGAAGAAGCGTGTTTCAGGTGAGGTTTTGGGCGAGGTTTTGGCAGTGGTAACACTCCCAAAACCTCGTTCAAATAAGCCGTGTGAACAAGCCCTTACGGTGTAAGACTTTCTTTGTTGCCCACAGCGCAACCAATCAGAGCCCCCCTTTCATTTCATGTTGTGCTCCGAAAGAATTAAAGGGGAGCTCTGATTGGTTGCAATGGGCAACAAAGCAAGTCTTAGACCTAGAAAGTTTTCATACAGGTCCCCCTCAGATTCCTCAGCGCTGTACAGAGATTTCATCATTCTCATTGGCCCCTGTCCCTTTGGGTTCCACAATCTAAAGTTCAGATTAATCAGTATATTTTTGAAGTGTAGGAAGAACCAGAGGAAACCCACGCAAACATGGAGAGAACATACAAAATCCTCACAGATGTTGTCCATGGTAGGATTTGAACCCAGAACCCTATCCCTGCAAGGTAACAGTGTTAACCACAGACTCACTGTGCTGTGTAATATGGCTCCACAGTGCATATATAGCAAAATGTTATGGGTGATACGCATGAGGTCTTGCCCCTAACTCGCATTCTTCTGACATGCATCTGCTATATGTTCACATGTTAAGCTCATGCAATGTCATACAGGTGATGTAAATATTCACATGGAAATGTACAGTGCCCATTATACACAATATAATCAGGAGTACTTAATACAAGTGCAAATACTCAATATGGCACATCAAGCTGTGTAATTATGGAGAGGTAATTGCATATCCCTGCATGCTAGAAGCAGACAACGTAAGCAGCTCTCTCCTGTAAGCATATGAAAGCAAGGTACAATTATCCTCACGATCCCCTGAAAATTACATACTGCTGGAGAGTTTTATTGCATTTATATATTGCAATTATATATATATATTGGAAACAAGCAAAACAGAAAACTAAATCCACCTAAGGATGCACTTATAGCAATGAATTCATGTATAATGCATTTATTATTCTCTGTAATAGAGGTGGGAAGAATAAATACAATGGGATAGTTTATCTGCTTGTATCTTGGACCAAAAAATTGTTTTCTTTTCTTTTTGTTACATTTTGGTACCTTAATGAGTTAATTTTCCAGCATGTTATGAGACTAGACCCTAAAAAGTGCATCCTGGGGATCGCCTGCCCTATTGCTACCGTAAAGGAAATGCCATGGAAATTTGATTGGGAAATATGCCCTCTATGAATATTAAGAGTAGTAGTAGCAGTAGTACAAATGGTAGTAGTAGTAGTAGTAGTAGTAGTAGTAGTAGTAGAAGGCCAAATTATGTGAAAGGGATGTGTTTAAAGGGGTTGTCTCACGACAAGGATTGCTGCTTTTTATGTTAAAGATCTTGCAAAAACAAGTCACTTTGCAATATGTGTCCATTAACAGTGTCCTTCCTATTCCTACATATCCCCTCTTGTATGAGCTGCATCAGCTCCTCAGGTCGCTATAGCTACAGACCTGTTCAATCTATCCTGATAGGCTGCCAGCACTGGTTGCTATAGCTACAGACCTGGCTTCTACTGCAGTCTAGTAGCCAGTAAACATACCCCTGAATTCAAAATGAAACCAAGAAAACAGGACTGAGATAAGATGAATCTATTTAGTGAGACAACCCCTTTAAGTTATTTCCAGATATGTCATAATAAGCTGGAGACCCCTTTTCTCCCATTGCCTAAAATAAGATAAACATTCAGCGAATACCTGATCCCCTCAAGATTTGGTTGAAAATTTTTATGTCAAGGTCTTCATGCATGTTTTTAGGAGTACCACTGACATCACTGGCTTTTGTACATGCATGATCAATATTACAGCAGTGAAGTCAAAGAGTCGCTGTTGCACTAAATAAAAATACCTAATACAGGCAGTCCCCGGGTTACGAACGGGATAGGGACTGTAGGTTTGTTCTTAAGTTGAATTTGTATGTAAGTCGGAACAGGTATATTTATTAAATTTAACTCCCGCAAAATGTTGTTTTCTTGTTTTTGAGAGTGCTTGGTAAGTTTATTACTCTTGTTTTTCTAATATTGCCCCTGTTTAGAAGATTTCACCTCAATTTCTGTATCTCATGTGCAGCTGTGGCATGATGGCACTTGGTTATTATGGGGCATGACTCAGTGTTGAATGTCAGCCATGCCCCAAAAGTCTCCGTTTGTAACTAGGGGACAGATGTAAGTCGAAACGATGTAAGTCGGGGACTGCCTGTATATCATAGTATCATGTAAGGAAATTTGATCATTGGCCATTCATGACCCGAGGCCTCCAATGATCCATAGAGCGAAGAGTTGGGTTAAAGTAGTGGAGGGAACATGAGAGAAATGTTGGGTGAAGAGTTAGGTGAAGAGCCTAAAACTTGGAGAGTTGGCCTCTGATCATGACCTTGGTCAAGAGTTGGGCTGACACTTAGGTAGAGGGGTAGCTTGTGACTTTGGTAATGATTTTAGTCAACCGTTGGGCTGACACTTAGATAGAGGGGCAGCTTGTGACTTTGGTAATGATTTTAGTCAACAGTTGGGCTAACACTTAAGTAGAGGGGTATCTTGTGACTTTGGCCATGACTTTAGTCAAGAGTTGGATTGACACTGAGGTAGAGAGGTAGCCTGTGACTTCGATCGTGACTATAGTTGACACTGGTTTGGAAATCTGCATTGAAAGTTGGTGGAGTGCTAGCTCTCTGGGCTTGCGACTTGGCTGGAAAGCTTAAAGTTGAGCTTTAGATGATGATTTAGCTCTCTTAGGTGTTGCTCATAACTTGACTAAGAGCATGCGTGCTCAAAGTGCATCAACATTTATATAGCTTTTGTGGATGAAAAGTTTTTTATGGATTTCCAGTAAGTGATGAAGGTTTATTTCGGTGCTGAACCTTTTTCGAATCTTTGCTGTTAAGTTTTCGGTTGACAGTAGTACTCTTTCAAAAAAAAAGTTCTTAATTCTAGATATTAGCAAGGACCCCAAATCCACTGAAGGCATATAAAATTATGCCAGCAATTTTTATGGCATGGAGACAAACCCCATGCAAAAAAAAAAACACTGGGAACACATATTTGTGAATATTTAAAAGCATCTCCTACAAAGCCGCGTTGGCCTGTGAAGTTGTGTTAATGACACATGAAGCACTTAGTGGCTTTGACACAATTTTTTTTATTGTTAAATCACTAAAAAAAGTAAATTGTACACATCAGATACAACACTTAGAGCATACTGCATAAAACATCTTTTCATCTGACTCTTAACACTCAGAACCTGTAAATGCAAAAGATTCAAAGTTTTAATTAAAAAGTACTTTACATTCTTAAGTGAGAGTGTTAGACTTTGGTATAAACTTTTTAGAAATTCCAATGAAAAGCTTCAATGTGCATAGTAAGTGCATTAACAAGACAAAAGTGAGGTTTATAATAACAGGGTATAAGTGTTGTTATTATTAAAGGGGTTGCGTCTCCTGTAGCCTATTAGAGATTATTGATGTCATAGAGGAGATTCTCCAACCTGGGAACCCTCTTCATGAGCCAAATATCTGGTAAGTATCAGTGACATATCCACTATGGCAGAACTAGTCATATGAATTGCTACCATGTAAAACTACAAGTCTATCCACTTACACATTTCATCAAGGACTCCAATTGCTAAAGATATACATTCAATTCAGTCTCAACACATGCTAGTAAAACCCTCAATAGACTATAACTACATTTGATGGCCACATATACATATGGCATAAACATCTTCCAATAGAGTGATGCTAAATCACGTTCTGGTCCTCTCACACCATACATCTTGGGATATGAGCCAAAAAAGACAGTGAGAGCTCTTAGTGACCCCCCTGGCTATAGCTAGTGTCTCCAATTCTGATTGCTATGATCTGCTCCATGATACTGAAGAGCAAAGGCCAAAAGGACCAAAACATCTTAAGCAACTCCAAATATAGCATCAGAATAATCCCTTGAGCAATGTCCGATCTTCAGAATCCAGTCCCCATAACCTGTGATGTTACTGTAAAGTTTTCAAGAAAGTCATCTAAACCCTTCTTGAACTTGGTCAATGACTGTACCATCATGACCTCTTGTGACAACGAGTTCCATAGTCTCACCATTCTTACAGGAAAGAATTCTCATTTGTGATGATGGTGAAACCTCCTTTCCTCTAGATGTAGGGGATGCCCCCTTGTCATTGTAAGAGGCCTAGGTGTAAAGAGATCAATAGAGATACCTGTGTACTGTCCTATCACATATTTGTTGAATCACCCCAAGCTGTCTTTTTTCCAAGCTAAATAAACCCCAGTTTTATCGCCCGTCTTGTTTCTGTACCCTTCCCCCCCATTTCCTTTACCATCTTGGACGCCTCCTCTTCACCCTGTCTAGCTCAACTATGTCCCTCTTATTTGGGTGCCAAAATCTGTATACAATATTCCAAATGTGGCCTCATCATTGATTGTATAGGAGCAAAATTACCTTCCTGACCCAAACCAATGGTGGGGGTACTTTAAAGTAGCTAAGACTTGTGGAGAGAGGGTCCCAGTTGAGACTGAACCTAACACCTTCCTATGACCACTTAGTACCATTTGGAAAGGGGTGATTCAGTATGGGGGGTCATGCCACCCTTTTGTAAGGAACTTAAAGGGGTTTTTCCATCTTGTAACTTCTATATCTAAGGCCAGCTCATAGCTTGTTACTAACCAACCCCAGAGAGCTTTTGCTGCTTACCTCTCATTTCTATGAGAGTCCTGAATATAGCTGAGCACACCACATCTTAGGCCAGCTCAAAGCCATTGACCCATTCTCTGAAGTCAGCTCTAAGTAAGCTACAAGATGGCCTCAGTTGCAAATGTTAAAGAGGTTTTCCCACGATGTAATGTTGATGTGGGATCCTCCAAAATGGGTATTTAATCACTTTTCTAAATATATGTGTTTAAAAAAAGTGAAGCCTCTGAGAGCTACAGCCTTGCTTACATGCCCTTAGTTTCCTGACTGTTTACATTAGCTATGACCAGGAGCTGATCTGGCAAACTCCTGGCCGCGCTTGCGTTGTTTGTACTTGTTATCTGATGGCAGGACAGAGGGGGAGGGGAGAGCAGAGCAGTGCTACTGCCTGTGTCTGCTGTATAGAGAATCCGCTGGTTGTAATGTAATTATCAGCCAGCTCAGTGCTCCATGCTCAGCCCTTCTCCCTCCCCCTGCAGCAGCTCCCTGTTAACTTATATAATTACATTACAGCTCTGTCTCTCCTAGTCAGGGAAGGCGGCCTGCCCAGTTCTAATCTTTTCTCCTGAGCAGATAAGAAGGAGAACACAAAACCTGTAGAGCTTGTGCACAATACAGTTATCCCTTGTGGTTTGCTCAACTACAGAGTAAATATAAATCCACCGCACACCATAAAAAAATATATTGCAATTAATACTTATTCATAAGAGGCTTAGAGCACATCACAGAAAAAATAGGGGCATTTACAAGGACATATTCAACAAGTGCTTAACATAGGAATGAGTGTATTTACAGTAGATGTCAATCAATCGTCCGTTGAGTGCGGGAAGCAGCCTTCAACTCAACGGACGCTTCGTCCTTTACTCCTGATCCTTAGCCCGGACTAACTCTCCCGTTTCTTTTTGGACACCCACGTTGCTTACATAGGTGTCCCTTCACTTCTATACTATCCAGTATATCCATACTACTTCACCTAATTTGATGTCTCTTGATAAAGGCAACCGCCGAAACATCGACTTATGATTGACATCTACTGTAAATACACTCACTCATATTTACTCTGTACATGTTAAACACTTGTTGAATATGTCCTTGTAAATACCCCTATTTTTTCTGTGATATGATCTAAGCCTCTTATAAATAAATATTAATCGCAATATATTTTTATGGTGCGCGGTGGATTTATATTTACTCTGTGTCAGGCTTGATTTCCTTTTCCACCTCTAGCACCCATTTATAACTATACCTCTAGTTGGTGTGCGTGACCATCTATCTTCTAAATGCTCAACTACAGATACTGAGCCTGAATATCAGCCTCGGGAGCGTGCATGGGAGGTGGAGCGATGACATCACTGAGGAGGAACTTGTTTTTTTTTTAAACACGGGAACACAACGCCCCTTTTTTCAAGACTTTAGACGAGAGTATCAGCCTGTTAGGTGAGGAAATCACTTCTTGGCAAAACCCCTTCAAAGAAGGGTAAAGGGTTAGCTTCCATACACTTCCAACCTGAGGTAGTGCCAGAAACCAACATTTAGAAGATGCCCTTTCTGCCTTTAATCCAAACTTGTGTCCAATTGACTGTCCAGAATGAGGGATTTGTCTTGTTACTTTTCCAGTAAAGACATGATGAGTATGCAAAGTTCATACGTCACATATTATGGTTGATTCATTAGAGGAGGAGACCTCTGGTATCTCTCAGTTGCTGAGGTGAACCGCTCTCAGGCTGTTCCCGATTCTGCTCTATCTCTCAGTATTTCGAAGACTTTCTCCATTGGAATCTGCAGATCGTTATGCCTGTGGTGCATCAATTTAACCCACAGACGGTGAGCTTCAGGAGGCGGCGACGATGCTAACTAGGACAGACGTCTTGGCATTCAGTACCTTGTGCTTAGTTAAGTATGAATATCGCTCAGCTTCTGCCTAAGCTGGATAAAAAATTCTCTTTTTTTTTTTTTTTTTACCCAAAGCACAGCAAAATTAATTTATATGTAAACTAGAATAAATATCCAAGAAGCTGTAAGTAAGAAACATATTGACAAAGTGCGCAATTTCCCACAGAGAGTCGTTCCTAATCACACTATGGAAATTTCTGATGAGCTATAAAACAGGAAAAATATCTGGAGTATTAGTCAACAGAATAGCCCAGAGTCTCTAAACAATTTACCAAATGGTGAGATGGTTGTATATTATCATTGCGCAAACTGCCAGCGATCTGCAGAGGAGCTTGACATTGCCAAATATCGCTCCTGACTTTGAAGCTCTTGTTGGAAGGATGAATCAGATTTTTTTTTAAAGTTTTTTTTTATATTTGTTTGCACATTTTTTTATTCGATTTTTGGTACGTTAGGGTTTATTGGCTTTATTAGAAAAAAAATCTACTTTAATACATTTTATCTGAGCTGAAATTAAATGTATTAAATGGATTTGTCTGGTTTTTTTTTCATTAAAGGGTTTTTTTCACCACACTGAGTCACAAGCAGCTTTTTATCCACTCCGCCTCCATAGGCTGTGGGTGGTTCTATAGCAGTGACTAGAATATTAAACTTCTCCATAGCTAAGAAATTAGACAGACATAAGTGCAGAGGATTTAATCTGTAATAGCATAGCTAAAAGGGCCCCTGAGGAGTTAAAAACCCCTCTTATCTGTAAAAAAAGGGAAAATTTTTTTTAAAGGCATAATGAGTCCCCAAACCCCAGGTAGGTCACTCCCCCCTTTTATTTTTAAATCGGGGAAAGGGGGTAATGAACAGTAACCATAAAACCCTTTGTTGCACTCAAAAGCAAAAAAAGGGTTACAATTAAAAGCCCCAAAATTTGTATCGGGAAAAAAAAAGTCTTAAATTTTTAACCGGGCCCTACCTTTTGAAAGCAATCTTGGGTCAGTTCCGTCCTTTCATTTCCAAAAACTTTTTTTCTAGTTTTATAATCGGGTGCAACCCCCAAAAATTTTTTGGTTGCTTATGGGGACACCCGGCGGCACTTTTTTACTGTGCCCAAGATGGGGGGGGGCTTTTTTGGGGGCCCGTTTCGAAACAACAACCGTATGTTTTAAAAACAAATTTTTTTAAAGGGGGGGTAAGTCAAAAATGGGCACAAAAAATGTGGGAACAGGCCAGCCCTTTTTAAAAAGGGGGTTTTTACCTGATTTGTTTTTTTGGGGAGCAAAAAAAAAAAAATTTTTTTTTTTAAATCTATGCCCCAACGGGTAGTGAACTTTTTCCATACATTCTCCAGCCCTTCTAACTACTAATCCCGGCAAAAAAAAATGGTGCCTTGGTGGGCAAAACAAAATCATATTTTACACACTATGGGGGACTTTGGGGAAGATCGGGATTTGGCCTGTTTTTTTTTTGGCAAAAACGGCGCCCACCAAACCCCCAAATCCCCCTTTTTGGGGGACGCAGAGTTTGCGATGTTAGGCGCAACCTTCCCCCCTTTTTGGGGGCGGGCCCTAACATGAAGGGGGGGCCCCTTGGGCCGGGGGGTTTTTGTGGGCTTTGGGGCCCGGGGCCCTAACCACATTGGGAAATTCTCCGGGGGCATGAAATTTGGGGGGTTTCGGAAAAGTAGGCGCTTTCAGCCTGGGACAGCTCCGAAAAGGAAAGACCTAGTTGAATGGGGATTACCTGAGCCAGGGAGGCAAAAGTAAAGCGAAACGTAATAAATTGGGGAAAAATTGTGCTTTTGGGTTTCGACTGTTACAACAGACATAATAAAAAAAATTTTTGGGCCTATAAAATTTTTTCTTAATAAAAGAAAAAATATAAAAGTTTTTTAAAAAAAACTTTAAAGGATTAAAAAAGTGGCCCCATTTAAAATGAAAGGAAAAATATATAAAAATCGAAAAAGAAATAACCAATTTTCAGCCCCTTTTGGGGCAGGGGAAATTGAATCAAAAAATCGTTTTTTTTAGGTGTAAAAACTTTTCCTTTAAAGAGCTGAAACCTTTATAAAATAAATCATTTAAACCCCGAAAAACGGTTTGTCCCCGGACCGGCCCCACATCGGAATTGGATATTGAAAATTGGGGGAAATACAGTAATTCAAATTCTAAAAGCTCTTCTGATGTCGGCATAAACCACCAACAAATAGGAGCGACAGGGACCCTTTTTAAGAATCTCTCCCTGGTCTAAAACCAACAGCTCTTTTCTCCTTTTTTACTGTATTTTGAACTGTCCCCCCTTTTTCATTTGATTGGTCAATACTTCCCATGGGTTATAATGGGTCACTGTCGCCCTATTCTGATTGGTTTTTTTTTGCCCCCAAATGAGAAGAGCTTACAGATTTTGAATTACTGTTTTTCCCCGGAATTTCTATATCGCAATTCCTAAATGTGCGCCGGTGACGGGAAAACGCGTTTTTAGTGTTTTATTTATGTATCTTTATAAAAGGTTTTAGCTTTTTTAAGAAAATGTTTTACACTTAATAAAAAGATTTTTTTCTAATACCCCTGCCGCAGGGGACTGAGATTTCAGTGCCCCTATCTTCCATAGACTACAAGGGACAAAGTAGTCGCGTCTGATTGGCCGGGATAGCCCCAAACCCCCTAGTTCAACCAATAGCTTTTTTTTGACTTTTTTTCGTTTTTTGAACTGTCCCCCCCTTTTTTTTTTGATTTGGTCAATACTTCTCCTAGGTTTTTAATGGGCACTGCCCTCCTATTTTTATTGGTTTGGTTTTGCCCACCCAAGGAAAAAGCGCTTAAGAATTTGAATTACGTATTTCCCGGGAATTTTCAAATCCCCAAATTCCTGATGTTGCGCCGTTTATTGTTTTTTTTTAGTGATTTATTGATGTATTTTTTAGAAAAATTTGGCTCTATTTAGTAAATTTTTAAACCCAATAAAAAATTTTTTTTTATTCATCTCCAGCCTACGGAGCGAGAGTGAGATTTATTTTTTGGGGATCTCTAATTTTCCCTTTAATTTAGATGATCCACTTTTTCATTAAATTTAATCGTTTTTAGACAGCTTTGATTTTTCTCTTTATTCATCATTATTTGAAAGACAACTCTTTTTCCCTTTCACTAACATGTTTAATGATTTCTCGCTGTTTTCCAGCCTGTCTCGATTCGGAATACATGTTAGGTGCAGTCCTTCTGCGCCTAAGTCCCGCACTGCGCCTCACACACTGGCGGGGAGCAAAGAACTTTTCACCGCATGTATGAGCGCACCTCCTCGGGCGGCGAATCTTCCGATCCACGGAGATACAGGTGAGGCGCAGTCCTTCTGCGCCTAAGTCCCGCACTGCGCCTCACACAATGGCGAGGCGCACGGGACTTTACACCGCATGTATGAGCGCACCTCGGGCGCGGACATACATGAGGCGCAGCTTTCACGTTCGAGCGCTCGAAAACGGGCGCTCCGACGCGCCGATCTTCGTACATGTCGCCCTGTATGTTTTTACATTATTGACCGTATTATGTTTATTGCCATAAGTGACGACATTACGTTCAGAACATCATCCCTTACTATTACATATACTATAGAAGCACTGGCCTCCTGATTAGCTCACATGCCCAGTAGATAATTAATTGCCAACAGGAGGCCAATACTTCTATGGTGTACCCGCCCACCTTTAACGCAGTCATTACACTACTTCTAATAGTGTGACGTTTCATTCAGGGATGGTGGGGGCGGCTACACTATTGAAGCACCAGTCTCCTGGATAACTCACATACCCGGCAGATAATTATCTACTGGGCATGCGCGCAAGTCATTTAGCAGGCTGGCACTCCTGTACTGTCGCTGCCCACCACCCTCTTCACAAAAAAAACACACTAGACAAAGTAGGGTGACACTGCATTCGGGGAGAGCGGTGGATGGCTACACTATAAATTTACGGAAAAAATGGGAAATTAATTTCACAAAAAACACAGAAACAAGGCCATACTCATAGTTCATAGGCTGGACTGAAACTGAACCCAGCAAAGAGGCAACACCAGCCCCTATGCCATTTAGGAAAAATAAACAGGTGCAGCTGATTACTGAGCAGTAGCTCACACCCCCCACCACTAGGGGAACAAATAAATTACACATCAAATTGACACCTATTCACACAGTATGCAGAAAAGCCCCAGTGCAATACATGGGGAGACTGCACAAATGCAAAAATACTGGTAAGACAACCACTCACACATATATGAAGGAGGTGGTTGCTGGTATTATAATTAACTATAGATAAAACGATCAAACGATGCAAATACGTGTGGTACACCATGCTGGCTCACAGCCTATTACGCCACTACTATTCGATTGGGCGAGCTGCCCAGCACTTCTGGGGCGTCCAACACAAAATACAGACACCCTCTGCTCCCAGTACTTTTGGGCAAAAAAATCACATACTGGAGAAATATCAAATATGAGGTATATTAGTTAGTTAATTTTTATTATTTTATTATTAGTTAATACAGTGACCACCATATGCAAGCTTGCAAGCCCCGTCAAGGCTCCTCATTTCTTGCAAGTCCTGGCTACACTATAGAAGCAATTGCTTTCTGACTAGATCGCATGCCCAGCAGATCATTATTTGCCTGGCATGTGCGCAAGTCATTTAGCAGGCTGGCGCTTCTGTTTTGTTGCCCCCCACCACCCTCCCCAAATGAAACACCACACTACACAAAGTAGGGTGACACTGTATTTGGGGAGGGTAATGGGCAGCCCCACTATAAAAGCACCAGACTCCTGACGAGTGTGTATGCTCAGCAGATAATTATCTACTGGTCATGTGCACTAGTCAACAGGCTACACAGCATATCTACAGTATAGTGTAGGTAGTAGTAAGAAATTACGTTCTAAATAGAACGTCATCACTTATGCCCATTAACAAAATACTATAAATAATGTAAAACACATACAGTAATTTAACATACATAAATTCAATAAGGTATACAAAGATGGTATTTGACATAATTAGCTTAATTAAATAATATAAATAAACCAGACAAACCCTTTGATACTATGTTGAAAGTACAGTCACAGTTATAGAGTGGAAAGGAGCAAAAAAAGGAGACAAAATACATCTATATACACTATAATGAATGGGAACTATATTTTAAATTTAGCATGTATTTTATCACCAAAGATAACATGTCAGTAACTTGAAGAAAGGAAATATGTAAAGAACAGGATTACTTACTATAAAAGCTTATTTCTGTAGGAGCTGTGTATTTATGAGGTAAACCGCCAGGAAAAAAAAGTACATCCTTCATGAATTCTAATGGTTTTACGAATCAGGACATAATAAAAAACATCTGGTCCTTAGAAGGTCTTAAAATTAGGTGAGTAGAACCTCAGATGAACAACAACATATGACAAATTACACTGTGTCATTATTTATTTAACATAAACTAGAAGCAGTTTGTGAAAATGTAAGTACACCGTCACTAATTCATTAGGAAATAAGGAAGTAAGTAGCAGCAGCCAAGTAGTGCTAATCAATTTGCCCTTGAATAATTGTTCATATGAAAGTGTGACCTAAAAAGGCAGAAATTTTGGAAGTTTACTGGTCTAGAGCATTCAGGCATGTGTTAACACAAGTCTAAGGAGAAAAGACATCAGCAATGATCTTAGAGAAGCAATTATTGATGAGCATCAATCTGAGCAGGGCTATAAGGACATTTTCAAATTATTTGAAGTCCATAATTCTACAATGAGAAAGATGATTCAAAAGTGGAAAACATTTAAGACTGTGACAATCTTCAAAAGAGTGGATGTTCAAGCAAATTCACTACAAGGCAGGGACGTAGCTACAGGGGGTGCAGAGGTAGCAGTCGCTACCAGGCCCTGCAGTCGGAAGGAGCCCAAAAGCCCTTCTGCCACATAAGGAGACACCAGCATTGTAAATGATAGCTGGGAGCCCCATTTCACTTTTTGCACTAGGGCCCAGGAGCTTCAAGATATGCCTCTGCTCCAAGGTCAGACCATGCTATTCTCAGAAAGACTGGAAAACACCCAAACTCTACCGGCCTCAGTTAGCATGTTAAATGTTCAAGTTTATGACAGTACTATTCAATAAAGACCGAAGAAGTATGGCTTGTTTGGAAGGGTTGCTAGGAGAAAGCCTCTTTTTTTCTAAAGAGAACATGGCAGCACAGCTTAAGTATGCATCTGAACAAAACACAAGATTTGGTGAGTATTGGACAGATAAGACCAAAGTGGAGATGTTAGGTCAAAATGCACAACGCCAGGTTTGGCAAAAAAACAAACACAACTAATCAGCTAAAATACCTATTGTCAAACAAGGACAACCACAATAGACATCAGAGATTATATAGTCAAAAAGTAACAATCTTTATTTATTACAAAAAAAATAACATCCCATAAAAAATATAGATGTACAGAGAAAAACCCATAAACTGTAGGCATATCATCACAGTCACCAATTTATAAATATACATGTAATGATATTACATTAAGGTATGCTGAGAAAAATGCACGTCAACTGTAGTAGTAAAATGTAACAGGAGTATATCAGTTAGATACCACTATTGATATTAGTATAAATTGGGTATTCTCCCTTTTCAACCATATGCATCAACTCCCTAATATTAAATCATATGGACACCTTGCCAGTGAGATGAGCCA
The DNA here is from genome assembly GCA_025379985.1 of Phyllomedusa bahiana. Taxonomy (NCBI): domain Eukaryota; kingdom Metazoa; phylum Chordata; class Amphibia; order Anura; family Hylidae; genus Phyllomedusa; species Phyllomedusa bahiana. The sequence continues at coordinate 68,686 of JAODAL010012864.1, read as the reverse complement.
GCCAGCCTCCCCAATGTGCGTTTCATGTCCCTTGCTTCCTATGGGGGTACTCACCAAAAAAACAAATACAGTTAATCAGCATAAGCACCGTATACCTATTGTCAAACAAGGTGGTGAACGGGTGACGGTTTGGGCTTGTTTTCTACACCAGCAAATCTGAAACCGAGTTGCTGAAATAAAAAGAATCAACGTATCAAAGGTGTCAAAATTGGGCCAGTCAAAGTCCGGACCTCGACCAATTGAAATACTGTAGTGGGACCTTCGGAGACCTGTGCATGAACGAATGCCTACAAACCTTATATAGTTACATAGTTAGTGCAAAAAGTGCAACAAGGGTGGGGAAAAAGTAGGTGAAGGGAGGGGACAAGGATGTCAAACCCAGCCTCCCCACTGGTAAGGCCCTGAAACCCACAGGCAAGAACCAATCTGCTCCAGGGGAGACCCCATCTTGACCCAAGCCCACAGCCAGGATCCAGAATTTTACATGGATACAAAAAGCATTAATATTTTTTTAGTTTCCCGGTAGGTATCTAAGCCTTTCTTGACACTCCCAACCTGTTCCTGCTGTGACAGCTCCTCAGGCGGCTATTCCCAGATTTCACAGTTTTCAGTGAAGAACACTTTTCTCCTCGGGAGATTGAATCCTTTTTCCCTAAAAGTCCCCTTTTGAGGGGTTTTACATGAAATAATTTTTCCCCATACTTTTTGTAGGTCCATTTATATTAAAATTTTAAATTTTGTCCCCCAAAACCGTCTTTTCTCAAGACTAAATAAGTTCAATTCTACTAACCTCTCCTCACAACAAAGATGCTCCATTCCCCTTATAATGAACTGAAGCAATGTTGTACAGAAGAGTGGGCCAAAGTTCCCGTGGAACAACATGCAAGACTGATTGGATCCTACAGAAAACTGTGTCTGCAAATTATTGTTGCTAAAGGTGGTTATACAAGATGTTTATGGGGTGTACTTAGTTTTCCACACATGGCATTTTGGTTTCATTTTTATTATGTAAATAGTGTCATCTGTTGTGTGTTGTTTTCCATCTTAGTTTGAATTTACCTAATTTTTGAAGGGAATCTGTTAGCTTTATATATTTATTTTTTAATAGTTAAAATGAAATACTTATAGCGTTCGACAGAGTAGACTGGCGATTTTTGCAGTCTGCTCTGTCGAACATTGGTGTGGGTCCAGTTATGATGCACAGAATCCTTGCCCTATATCATGCCCCTTGCGCCCAGATAAGAATAAATGGGTCCCTTTCCAGACCGTTTCAGATCCGCAACAGAACCAGGCAGGGATGTCCGCTATCACCTATTCTATTGTCATTATTATGGAACATCTGATGCAGTCCGCAGGAGATGTGAGAGGTATCCAAATAAAGGATCAGCAATACAAATGCTCTGCATTCGCAGATGACCTCCTTTTATACATTGCACATCCGATTACATCTCTCCCGGTTCTAATGAATATCCTAAAGGAATTTGGCCAACTTAGTAATTTCAAAGTAAATTTGTCTAAAAGTATTGCATTACCCCCTTAACGACCTTGGGCGTATGGATACGTCCTGAGGATCGCGCGAACTCTAAAGCAGATTTCGCGCGATCGGCGCGGGGCTGTCAGCTGTATATTACAGCTGACATCCGCCAGCGTCAGCCCCGACCCGGATCGCTCCGGGGAGGGGGGGGGGGGGGGCGGTTAACCCCTTAATTATTGCGACCTGATGGTCGCAATAACTAAGAGGACGCAGGAGGAGATCGCCCCGATCCGTTGCAGCTCCTGCCTTCCTACCAGACAGCACGGAAGGCAGAGAGAATGCCTTCCGGGTTGTCTGTGACGTCACGATGCCCGGCCGGTGCCCTGGTGGGCTGCCCGGCACGTGACTGACAGTTACATAGGAACCAGTCATAGCAACAAGCATGTACTGATTCTATTGAATAGATCTAAAGATCTCTCATTAAAACCCCCCTATGGGGAAAAGTAAAATAAAAAATGTGAAAAGTAAAAAAAAAAAGTGAAAAACAAGTAAAACAAACACGAAAATAAAATAAAACACGTACACGCCCTTTTTCCCCTTCACAAACACCAATCGCCCCAAAAAAGATCAAATAAATAAATTAAAGTACCCATATTTGGTATCGCGCGGTGCGTAACGCCCTCCCCTATAAATCTGTCATTTTAAATTTAAACCCCGTACGTGAACCCGTAAAAAAAAAAAAAAAACCTTTATCACAGAATTAAGGATTTTTGTTCCATCCCGCAGCACATAAAATGGAATAAAAGTGTTAAAAAACGCCTATAATCTAACTAATGGCTCTTAGAAGATAGCGATGCATAAATATTATTTTACACACTAAAAACACTTTTTTTTTTTTTTAAAGTGCTTCAACATAAAAAACTATATAAATTGGGTATCGCCGTAATCGTATCGGACCCACAGAGTAAAAGCTAACTTATTACGGAATACTACACAGTGAGCGCTGTTAAAAATAAAAATAAAAAACACTCTAGGTTTTGCAGTATTTTCTTAAACTCGCCTTCCAAAAAACGGATTTAAAACTGATCAAAAAGTCTTGCCCCCCCAAAATGATCCAAATTAAAAACGTCAATCACCCCGCCAAAAAACAAGCCTGTATACGCTCCATACACAGAAAAAAAAAAAAGTTATGGCTTCTCAGACTTTGGCGATGCAAAAATGTGTTTTCCTGTTTGAATAAAAGGTTTTTTTTATTGTATTAAAGCAGTAAAAAAATAAAAATATATACAAATTGGGTATTGCTCTAATCATATCGACCTGCTGAGTAAAGCTAGCCCTGTCCCTATCTAAATGCAAGTGACGCTATAAAAATTAAAAATAAAAACCTACCAGGATTGCTGTATTTTGTTCAAACGCCTCCCAAAACCTTAATAAAAAGGGAACAAAGTGTGTGTATGCACCCATAATGGTACCAATAAAAGCATCATTCACCCCGCAAAAAACAAGGCCCTACACAGCTCAGCACACAGCCAAAATAAAAAAAGTTTTGACTGTCAGAATAGGATAACATAAAAATGCAATTTTTTATAGACCTATTTCTATTGTGTAAAAGTAATAAAACATAAAAAACTATATAAAATTTATACCATTGCAATTGTACCGAACCACATAGTAAAGTTATCACATCATTCACCGTGCACGGCGAACGCTGTAAAATTGAAGCCCAAAAAACAATGGTGGAACTGCATTTCCCCCCCCCCCATTTTCAGGGCCCCATGCTAAAAAAAACGATTTGGGAAAACCCGTGCACCCAAAAAGCACAGTACACCCCAAGATGAGATCCCTGTGGGGGGTTGAATCTAAATGGGGGACTTTGGGAAGGTTTCACCTGTTCTGGTACTTTTGGGGGTTTGCAAATGCGACATGGCCCCACCCAAAATCTGCGTTCCAAAAGCCAATAGCGCTCCCTCCCTTGTACGCCCTGCCATGCGCCCCCAAACAGCATTTTTACACCCACATGTTAAGATTGCCGAACTTGGCAGAAATTGCTTAACAAAGTTTTGGGGTTCTTTTTTCCAGGATTTCCTGTTAATATGAACATTTTTAAACTAAATTGCAGATTTTTGGAAAAAAAAATTTTTTCATTTTCACAGCCTAAAGCTAAAAAAAATTTTGTGAATTCACTGTGGGGGCGAAAATACCACTAAACACTTTTATTACCTTAAGGGAGGTGAGAGTAGTTTCCAATATTGGGTCTTTTTAGGGGTGTTTATTAAGTTTTAGCACCTTTGGGCCTCTTCAAACCTGAAAGGCCCCTAAATAAAATTGCATTGAAAATGAGACCCCAGAGTCAGTAGGTGCTCCTCCTATTCTGGGGCTTATGGTGAAGCCAAATAGGCACTAGGGCCACATATGGGATATCTCTAAAACGGCAGACCTGAGGAATTGATATTAGTTGCATTTTTCCTAGTCACATTTACCGTATTCCATGAATAATGGATAAATATGAAAATTCTGCAAAAAAGTGAAATTTTTGAAAAATTTTACCTCCACTTTTGGGCTTTAATTTCGTGAAATAAACTAAAAAGGGGGTTTTTACAATTTCCTAAAAATGTTGTAAATTATTTTAAGGGTCTATTTCTTAGAACTTTCAAAATACACAGATTTTCAAAATTTTTCATGAAATTTTTGATATAGTTTTCAACAAGAACACAGGCTTTATGGATTTAAAGATTTTTTACTACACTTAAAGCACAATGTGTCACGAGAAAACAATCTAGAATCACATGGATAGATAAAAGTGTCAAAAAGTTATTCTCACATAAAGTGACACATGTCAGATTTCTAAAATAGGGCTGTGTCAGGAAGGTCAAAACTGGCTGGGTCCTTAAGGGGTTAAACATTAACCTCCCAGTCTCGGTAGTGGACTCAATAAAACGTAACTTCCCTCTTAAGTGGGCTAAGCAATCATTTACTTACCTAGGGATACAAATCCCGCTACATCAACATCTTGTATACGACCTCAACTATGCTCCCCTATTAACTTCTATAAAAGCTGACCTTAGCAGATGGGATAAAAAGGATTTCTCTTGGGTGGGGAGGGTGAACATCGTAAAGATGAATATCTTACCACGTCTTTTATACCTTTCCAGACTATCCCACTTAAGCTTAATAAGACCTTTTTCCAGGGTATCAATAAACATCTTGCGCACTTCATATGGGCTGGAAAGAAGCCAAGAATTGCAAGAGACATTTTGATTCGATCCAAAATAAAGGGTAGGTTGGCTTTGCTGGACATCAAATCATACTATGTAGCGGCGGCCGCCACCAGAGTGATAGACTAGTTCCACCATATGACAACAAAATGTTGGGTTCAGATGTAAGAGGCAATAATCGGCTCCCCATTATCAGCTCTACCATGGACACTATACTCTGATAGGAACAGGATTAAAACCACAAATATACCTCTTGTTTCCAGAATCACATCTTTGTTCTCAGAGTGTATGGTCCGAAATATAGGCTATTCTTCCCAGACGGGCCTCTTATCCCGATAAAAGGGAATACAGCCCTATCAATATCTATTCCCACCTTGCTATATCAAAAAGACTCAAAAGATCGAGCTCTCACATTACACGACTTTCTGGACACCACCTCCTTTAAAGCTTATGAAACACTAATACCTTTCGAGAAAACACCCAACACGTGGTTGCAGTATATGCAAATCAGACCTTTCTACACTGTTAATAGAAAGAAACTAGATTTACATAGGGATTTAACAGAATTTGAATCACTATGTGCTCTTAAGAAACCTCCAGCCCATCTCATCTCTCAGATATATAACATGATAATTACTACCTTAACCCCATACAAACCCACTTATCAAAATCGATGGGAGACAGAACTTAAACGCTCATTTACTGATGACGAATGGGAGAAAGCATGTATTTTAACACATAGGGCATCGGTATCTTGCCGAATCCAAGAAACAAATTTCAAAGTTCTGTCTAGATGGTATAGGGAACCAACCCTCCTTAATAAACTATATCCCTCAGTCCCATCATGTTGCTGGAGATGTGGGGAAACACAGGGATCAATGGCCCATATCTGGTGGGGGTGTATGGAGATCCAGTCTTTCTGGACCAGAGTGATTGACATAATTAAATTAATCACGGGAATAACCTTGGAGAATGATCCCTCTGTGCTCCTTCTTTTTATGTTCCCGCAAAGCACTTATGCCCTAAAGGGAAGTCTCATGCTCTTTCTTTTAGTAGCAGCAAGGATTCTGATCCCAAGACTTTGGAGATCCACCATAACTCTGTCGATCAGAATCCTTGCTTCTTTTAGTAGCAGCAAGGATTCTGATCCCAAGACTTTGGAGATCCACCATAACTCCGTCGATCACATCCTGGTTTAGGGAGATTTTCCATCTACAGAGAATGGAGGAACTCAGAGCAGATAATTCTCACCTCCTCGACAAGCACAATAGGACATGGAGGGATTGGGTCTCCTTCACATATTCCCCTGAATACTCTAACCTTATATAAGACCTTCTTTGTATCTTTTGGGATCTTTCCTCTGACTAGATATAGATTGAAGTTGTTGGGCCTGGGGGTCTTCCGCGGGACGTGCAGAATTGGCAGCACTTAGTTATTTTTATTTTTCTGTTTTAATGTAAGTTTGGATCTGATTATATGTTTCAGTTCAGACTAATCTTATTGCTAATCTGTAGACCACTATCACAATAATAGTACATTTTTGGTATAACTTTTTGCTTTTAGGTTACCAATCCAGGAGCATTGTGTTATTTCATGAGGTTATATTAAAGGGGTTGTCTCGCTACAATGATTGGGTTTTAATTAAAAGATCTTTAAAAAACAAGCAGCTTTGCAATATACACTCACCGGCCACTTTATTAGGTACACCTGTCCAACTGCTCGTTAACACTTAATTTCTAATCAGCCAATCACATGGCGGCAACTCATGGCATTAGGCATGTAACATGGTCACGACAATCTCCTGCAGTTCAAACCGAGCATCAGTATGGGGAAGAAAGGTGATTTGAGTGCCTTTGAAAGTGGCATGGTTGTTGGTGCCAGAAGGGCTGGTCTGAGTATTTCAGAAACTGCTGATCTCCTGGGATTTTCACGCACAACCATCTCTAGGGTTTACAGAGAAGGGTCCGAAAAAAAAAAACACCCAAGTGAGCGGCAGTCCTGTGGGCGGAAATGCCTTGTTGATGCCAGAGGTCAAAAGGAGAATGGGCAGACTGGTTTCGAGCTGATAGAAGGCAACAGTGACTCAAATAGCCACCCGTTACAACCAAGGTAGGCAGAAGAGGCATCTCTAAAACGCACAGTACGCAAAACTTTGAGGGCAGATGGGCTACAGCAGCAGAAGACCACACCGGGTGCCACTCCTTTCAGCTAAGAACAGGAAACTGAGGCTCCAATTTGCCCAAAGCTCATCGAAATTGGACAGTAAAAAGAATTGGAAAAAAAAAACGTTGCCTGGTCTTTTTAGTCTCGATTTCTGCTGCGACATTCGGATGGTAGGGTCAGAATTTGGCGTCAACAACATGAAAGCATGGATCCAATCCTGCCTTGTATCAACGGTTCAGGCGGGGTGGTGGTGGTGTCATGTGTGGGGAATATTTTCTTGGCACTCTTTGGGCCCCTTGGTACCAATTGAGCATCGTTGCAACATTTGTTGAATCTATGCCACGAAGAATTTGGGGGGCAGTTCTGAAGGCAAAAGGGGGTCCAACCCGTTACTAGCATGGTGTACCTAATAAAGTGGCCGGGGGGGAGTGTATGTTCATTAAAAAATGTCCTACTGATTTTGAGTAAGGCCCCGTTAGTAGTACTACATCAGCTTCTAAAATTTCTATAGCAGCCGACCTGTTGATCCTTATCTCACTGGCTGTCAGGTCTGTACAGGTCGGAGCAGAGAGCCCCTCCCGCACAGAATGCTTCTGTAGTGGAGGGGGGAGGAGGGCTCTGGCTTCTGTGTCCATGCTGCCTGGATTAACCCTGTGTGTGCCTGCTTCCTCCTTCTCTTACACAGATAGATGTGACAGCAGTGACCCTGGTGTTACTATAATAATGATGTGTCTGTGGAGCTGTCACAATAGTAAAATAAAAGATAAGGCATGTGAAAAAGTTCATGCTTTGCTGTACTAGTGACACATCCTGAGTATAGTAACACTTCCCAGCTGGCCTGTGTCTGTTCTGACAATGTAAGCTAAGCAGGGGGTATAGGAACACTTGCATCCCCCCTGCTCTGGCTCCACACTCAGATCAGCCCTCTCCTGTCTCCTGACTGTGGGGGGGACAAACAGCAGATGCTGCAGCAGACCTAGGCAGGCACCCCCAGGGTTAACTCTGGCAGCAACCCCCCTCTCCCCCTTGCTGTATAGAAGTTACGGAGGAGAGCTTTCTGTGTGCTGAGGGGAGGGGGGAAGAGGGAGGAGAAGAGGCAGACAAGCTAGCACGCCCCTCAATTCAACTCCCAGCCACAGGCAGAGGCTGAAAGTTTTAATGAGACAACTCCTTAAGCCATTTAAAAAGTAATAGAAATTTCTATGTCTATTCTACTAGGGTGTGAATTACAGAAAGGACTGTTGCATTTTTTCTATTTTCTCTTTTAAATGCTGATTGCATTTATTAATAAAATTACTTCTTTGAATATGGAAAAAAAATTAAATACTTATACACATTTTTTTTTCTTCTTAACCAATTTTTTATTTTTGTTGATTTGCTTATTTCTGTTGTCTGTATAGGATTATGGGGGCGGTCATCTTGCCTGAGCTGCTTTAACAGCATTTAGAGAGATGCTTTACAGCAGCTTTATGGACATAGGAGCCTGTGGACAGGAGCAGACCCATTGACTTCTATAGGAGAGTTTTCTAGGCATGCTCTGTGACGTGGGAAGAAGTCACTGTGCAGGGAGGAGGAGAGGGGGAGCTGTCACAATTCCTATTGTGACTGGTGAATCCTGTGTTATCTATACACATTAGTGTCACCTTTCAGTGTAATCTTGCCTGTGCTGAGAATGAGGAGACTGCTGAACAGTTTTCTCTACAGAACAGGAAGTGTCAGACTATTATTAGGCCTAGTGGTCTAGAAATTATGTTTAACATAAATGCATGAGTTAAAGAATAGGCCATCTTTTGATGACATATTAGGAGTCTTTTTGTCTCAACATCTGACTTTTCCATCTATCGGCTGGATCTGTCCTTGCAGCTTCCTATAGATTTCCAATGAGATACATGGGCTTTATATGCTAATTGTATCTGTAATTGTAATTGATAATTTAGTCTCTCTCACACAATAATGGGTTCATCACACTTGCATAGTTACATAGTTAGGATGGTTGAAAAAAGACACATGTCCATCAAGTTTAACCAAGGGTGGGGAAAATGTGGGTGACGGGACGGAGACAAGGAGTTCAAGCCCAGCCTCCCCACTGGTTAATGCCCTGGAACCCACAAGGCAAGAACCAATCTGCTCCAGGGGAGACCCCATCTCTGACCCCAGAGCCTCCACCGGCCAGGATCCAGAATTTTAAATAGTTACGTACGCAGTAATATTCTTCAGTTTCAGGTAGTTATCTAAGCCTTTCTTGAAACTATCTACAGTTCCTGCTGTGACCAGCTCCTCAGGTGGCTATTCCACAGATTCACAGTTCTTACAGTGAAGAACGCTCTTCTCCTCTGGAGATTGAATCCTTTTTTTCTCCAGCCGAAGGGAATGTCCTTTTGTCTTTAGAGGGGGTTTTACATGAAATAATTTTTCCCCATACATTTTGTAGGGGCCATTTTTATATTTATATAAATTAATCATGTCCCCCCAAAGCCGTCTTTTTTCAAAACTAAGTAAGTTCAATTCTACTAACCTCTCCTCATAACTAAGATGCTCCATTCCCCTTATAAGTTTGGTTGCTCGTCTTTGTACTCTCTCTAGCACCATTAAATCTCTTCTATAAACTGGAGCCCAGAACTGAACAGCATATTCCACGTGAGGTCGCACCAATGCTTTATACAGCGGTAGAATTACATCCTTGTCTCGCGAGTCCATGCCTCTTTTAATACACGCCAATATCTGACTTGCCTTAGAGGCAGCTGATTGACATTGCATGCTGTTCTGTAATCTATGATCTACAAGAACGCCCAGATCTTTCTCAACAAGCGATTCTCCCAGTTTTTTTCCCCCTAGGACATATGATGCTGCAGATTATTAGTACCATAATGCAGAACTTTACATTTATCCACATTGAACCTCATTTTCCAAGTGGATGCCCAAGCACTCAGTGTGTCCAGGTCTACTTGCAATTTATGAGCATCTTCCATAGATTGCACTACACTACATAGCTTGGTGTCATCAGAATCCCTACAAAGGTTCTTTTGTTGCTTTGCTCCTCCAGTCTGTGAGTAGAAGGGACATGTAGGGTTTGCAGCATATTCCGATGTAAAGTGAAAAACTATGGATCACTCAGTGTTTAATAAGATGCAAAGTAATTCTGATGAAATGCATGATGTGATAATGGCTGGGGCGAAGGAGGGAGAAGTGCGGCTGATGAAGAGCAGAATGGAATAGGCTTCAATTCACTATGATTTTGTTACAATTAGCGGGGAGTTGACGAGTCTGGTACTCATACATGCTGCGTTATGTCATAATGCTGACACTGCATAAAACATGAGCAAAGTGTATAAGGGATGAGCAGTGACTTGCAGAAGAGCTGGCTTAGTTGCTTAGTTCAGCTTAACCCCTTACCGCTGCAGCCAGTTTTGACCTTCCTGACAGAGCCCCATCATGAACTGAAGTTTTCATTGGTAGCACTTTGGCATTTATGTGACTTTTTGATTGCTTTTTATTCCATTTTATGTGCTGTGGGATGAACGAAAATTGCAATTCTGTGACTGTTTTTTGGGAGGTTTTTTTACACCGCTCACCGTGCGGGTTGAATAACATGACAGATTTATAGAGTAGGTTGTTACGCGGCAAAACCAAATATGCATATTTTATTTATTTTTTATCTTTTCTGGGGATATTTGCATTTGTAAAAAGTGAAAGGGTGGTGTACATGTTTTTATTTAATTTTTTTTTGCACTTTTTCACTTTTTAACTTGTCCCCATAGCTCTCCATGGAAACTGTCAATCACTTTGTCTGGCCATGCCCACAGAGAATGGTTGGGCACAGTCATGTCACAGCCAGCCCGGAAGTCTTTGTTGGCCCTCAGCAACCGTGATTACATCAAAGCCATGCCAATGGAGGCAGAGGGAGCTCCCTCCTTCTGTCTTTCCCTAAGGAGTCACTGTGCTGTTTGGTATCATGGTGTGTACCACACTGGCTATGGACCAAAGGAAGCAAATTAGAGAGTTGTCAATGCATATTGACAAGTCAGAAAACCTCTGGGAGAACGTCCTTTTGACAAATGTGACAAGACAGGAGCTTTATAACAAGTCACATCAGCTCTATGTTCATAGATGCAGAAAAGAAGCATACAAAAAATCAGACCATTGTATATAATTTTAAACATATAGGAAGCTCAGTAATGTTTTGAGACTGCATCTGGCACAAGTTGTCTTGAATCTGTGATGGGTACAATGAAATCTTAAGACTATCAATGCATTCTGGAGTGAAATGAGGTCGCCAGTGTCAGAAAGCTTGATCTCAGTCATAGGTCTCGGGTCCTTTAACACGATATTGACCCAAATCAAAAGAATAACTATGAGCAAAGCATTGAACTATTCTGAAGTAGCTTCTATGAGCCTTAACCTAAATCCTATTGAACATCTGTGGAGGTAGCTGAAACCTGCAGTCTGGAGAAGGCACCTTCAAACCTGAGACAGCTGGAGTCACTCACAAGGAGCGGGGCAAATACCTGTGGACAGCTGGAGCACGGGGAGTGGGACAAATACCTGTGGACAGTGCAGAAACCTCATTGTGAGTTACAGAAGTAATTTGTTTGTAGTGACTGCCTCAAAAGGTCATGCAACAAAATATTAAGTAATAGCAAACATCACTTTTGTCCAGGCCAGTTTCATTAGTTTGTTTCTTTAATTTTTTTTTTCCGGCTGAAGCAAGCAGTGTCTAATTTGCATTAATTGATTTTCAGTAAATTTAAATGTATTATTTCCTATGTCAGTTTCAAGTTATTTCAATGACTGGATTTTTTTCTCTTTAACGGAAGAGAACTAGCATATTTGTCCATGTGTGTCTACATGAATGGAATCTGGCCCCCTATATGTATATAAATATAATAGATGTGTTTGGTGGTAGGGAGGGGCACATATGTCTCCTGTGAATGTTTCAGATTTAAGCTATAGGTATAGATCTCTATCTAATATTAATGTTTGTTTAAGAAAATATATATTGCAGCTGTCAAACCGGATATTTTTCTCTGCTGATAAGTAAACTATTACCTGTATTTTCTATGGGTAAAGGCTTGATGAGGAATCTGGCCTTGGATTCATGTAAAGCAGGTGGGAAATCACATTAAAATGCATAATAAATTATACACGTTACATAAAGATTGTAAAAGTGTATAAAGTATTAATGTGAACATAATACAGTGATGCAGAAAAGGCAGTAAATGGACAAGGCACCACTTACTGAGCCCCCTCGTCTCTAAGCGCATGCTAATGTCATATAGGTACCCTCATGGTCATTTTCAAGGCTAGGCCTTTGCAGGCTTTTATAGATAGAAAGGTGCAAGGTTATATAAGATGCAAACTATGTGGACATAACTCATACAAAGATGTATGTATCTTTTCAATATATAGGTTTATGTAAAGCACTGCTTTACCTTTATATCACAAGGCATTATGGGAAAGGAGCTGAGAAGCTCAAGCACCCTATGTTGGATGTAACAAATCCTCAATTTGCTTTTGACCCACTGGGTCTTTGGAAAGCAAGAAGGAATATTTAGCCAAGCGAGCATCACTCATCTGTAGACAGCCGTTTTGGGGTTTTGCCCCTCATCAGTACAGAGCAGAGCGATGCTGGCTTGGCTGAGTGGGAGGCTTTAGAAAAAGACCAAGTGGGTCAAAAGCAAATTAGGATTTGTCACATCCAACAGAGGGTGCTTGAGCTTCTCAGCTCCTTTCCCTTAATGCCTTGTGATATGCAGATGCTTTGTGGAGTGCAAAAAGGCAATCTCGAATCTCCACACGCCTATATAGGCGCTCTCCCTAAGGAGAGATCTTCCTCTGCTTTACCTTTAGGAATGGTGCCATGTAAATGGAGTCTGCCATTGTAGGTTAGTTTCATTTAAGTGAAGGCTGCAATACCGTATACAACCTACAGACCAGGCGCTGATTTGTTTTGTTTTTGTTTTTGGACATTTTATTTTTCATATCCTACAACCCTTTGGTACCCTCTGTCCATATGCCCTTTAAGGATTTGTCTGTAAACTCCAGAGTGGAAAGCTGCTAAAAGTGGTTCCCATCCAGTCTCTGAGTGGCCCACCGGAGAGAAGGGGTAACGCCTGTAAGCTCTGGGGAATGGTTGACCCCTGGGCATAGTGGACCCCTGGGGATAGCAGGTCTGGTGAAGGGGAAAGAAAAAGAGGAAAGAAGCAAGATGCATGTGAGGTACAGTATGTGCAGTAAAATACAGTAGCTGTAGCGTGGACCCCAAGAATTAAGCCCACTGGTGGGCCCCTGGCACCCCAGTCTGACACTGCTCCCATCAGGCATATGGATAACGACTCATGGGTTGTGCTGCAAAAGTCCAGCTGTGGACGCCACACAACTTATGTTTAAAATCCATTGGCCATGTACCTTTAACTTGTATTGTGTAGTTTCTTAAAGAGGTGTTCCTATCTCTTTGATTAGCTTTAAACATGTAGGCAAAGATAGATAGATTGATGATAGATAGATAGAAAGATAGATAGATAGATAGATAGATAGATAGATAGATAGATAGATAGATGGGATAGATATGAGATAGATGAAGATAGATAGATAGATAGATAGATAGATAGTTTAGATATGAGATAGATAGATAGATAGATAGTATAGATAGATGACAGATAGATATTGAATAGATAGATAGATGTTAGATAGATATGAGATAGATAGATAGATAGATAGATAGATAGATAGATAGATAGATAGATAGATATGAGATAGATAGATATGAGATAGATAGATAGATATGAGATAGATCGATTTGAAATAGATAGATAGATAGATAGATAGATAGATAGATAGATAGATAGATAGATATGAGATAGATCGATTTGAAATAGGTAGATAGATAGATAGATAGATATGAGATAGATAGATAGATAGATAGATAGATAGATAGATAGATAGATATTTAGATATTACCAAATGTACGTCAATGCTGATTTTTACTTAATTTCAGAGATAGAGTAGTTTTTCTCTCCTGCCTTTTTTACAGATGGTTTTCTAGCTTGTCAATTACTTCCCTGCTCTTCTAGTAGCTGTGCTGCTATCATCACTATCCAGGACTGGAGCTTGCTGAGAGAAACTTTAAGCCTTTAGAGTTAGAGTGAGCTCAGATACCTCAGTTCTGCAGTGACACTGTTACTTTTGTATGTAAATACAGAAATAACAGGGTGTGCCAGCAGCAAGTAAGTTTCTCTCCTCCACTAGAAGCTTCTTCTCATGACAAATACACATCTGCTAGCTTACGATTACAGGAATACATACTGCTTTGACAGCATCATTTTTTTCAAAACTCTCTATTACCAATGTCACTCTAACCAGCATATCTAGGAGTAGGAGCAAGCAGAGCTGAGATGTCAGCCACTGCTGTAGAACTGCCTGCAGCCTGCACAGACAGCTTCATGCCTAGTGGGAAGCAGTCTGTCTCGAAAGACATGCATGTGTTGCTGATGCAGCATACTTGCCAACTCTCATTATGTTTTTAGTTGCCAATTATGATTAATAGGTGTGAGGAGGGTCCTGTAAGAAAGAGGCGTGTTCTGAAAAGAGGTGGGGTGGTCTGTATAAAGGTGGTAGCAAACTTAGTGACTGCCCTGGGTGGCAAAAGTCCCAGCTATGTCACTGGAACCAGTGGCTCAGCATTATGAGTAATAGTATACTTTTAAATGCTGTAGTCACCATACAATGGACAGTGACTCACAGGTGACATCTTCTCTGATTGTAGTTGTCCAATATTCCTTTCCTCTCTATCTGCATTCAGACCACCATGACAACTGCTTCCAGTCACAACTTACCTCTGTACCCAAAGTCTTCAAACCACTGCTATTCCCACTGCACCTACTCATTCTAAGTGGCTCTTTTGTGCCCCCTATAGCCTTTTGTGCAACACAGAGTAAAAGTAAAAGTACCCCTTGACAATAACAGTTAATGTTTGTACCCCACAAGGTAGTAACGTCCCTACAAAGTAATAATACTGCTTGTAATCTGCACAGACAAATTGGTGTGTCTGCGGCTGTATTCAATTTTATGGAAATAAATGTACAGATTATTAGATCCAAAGGAAGACACACAATCTTGCTGTTTCTTTTATTGCCTTTGTGTCAAATTATTTTATCTGCATTTACTCTGTGAGGTGGCTACACTATTTTATTATTTAACATAAGACACATAAGGCTTAAAGGGGTTGTCTTGCTACAAAGATTATCTTTCAACATGTAGGGAACACTAAGGGCCACATGTATGAACCTGTTTAGGTCTAAAACTCACTTTTTTGTCCATAGGTTACTAGACCTAAACAGTTTTCATACATGTGGCCCTAAACGAAGATTTTTTCCAAATATATTGCTTTGTTAATTTTTTTTGTTAAGGAGCTACAAGTGATTTTATCACCCTTTGTGCTATCTCTGGTTCTGCAAGTGACCAACCTGTGTAGTTTCCCCCCCCCCCACCCGCCCCGCTGTTTGTTCTATCTGATAGCAGGGAGTGATGTCCTGGCACAGAACTTCAGTCAGTGAGAGCTTGTTTGTTATCTGATCTTTCAGACAAAAGAAAGTAACTACTGCTGTTTACTTAAATATCAGGCTGTCAGGACCAGGGAAGCTTCTGAGTTAATCTAATTAGCAGAAGTATGAATACAAGGAGCTCATATGCTAATGACACACAGCTTGACCAGGAATTGACAGAGCAACGCATCATCAGATCAATCATGCCGCCTATGAAACTTTGCGCTGAATCCACCCCTTCCAGAAACAGCATTGTCCTCTGAGATGAGTGATGAAAAGTCCGGAGAACTACTTACCCCAATGATTACTACTTCATGCCTCATATCTCCAGAGGGCCTGATATCACCCACTCCTCTTATAATGCAGCTGTAGTATAATAAACTCTGGTTTTATTGTCCATTTAAGTACAGGTGCAGGCTCTATTAAGCAGAACAGATTTTGGAGCACTCTATCCATGTAAATCTAGATTATTGGCACAAATGACGAAGCACCTGGATCTGCCGGATGGTATGGGCAGTTAGAGAGGTAAAGTCTCAGTAAAGAGCCGAAACTGGAGTTTCTGTGTAGTAATTATTTCTAAAAGCACTTCCAGTCCAGACTGCCAGAAAAGAAAGGTGGCCACGGGGCTCAGTCCTGGTTGCAGATTTGGAAGGGTTTGGAGGAGAAGTTTTTAATAGTCTGCTACATGACACAGTGCGTCATTCGTCAGATGTGTATCACCACCCCTTGTTCCATCTCTCCTCTCTGGCACCTGAAAGCAATTGTGACTCTGTCGCCAACTCCAATGGCTCAGCTACACTGACAAGCAAAGGGGGAACAATGTTTTGAACTTTTGACTTTCAGGCTCCATATCTCAGCATCCACTACAGTTCTGAACATGAGACTCCCATCGTTTTATAGACAATCATCATGGCTATATCAAATATTAATTTGACTCGCAAATATTTTGCTTAGTTCTGCAGATTCTTTTGCTGTAACTGCATTGTTACTGTTTTGTTCCTAAAAATCTAAAGGTTATTTTTTATTATTTAGTTAGTATTTTGTAGGTCCACCTTGGCTTTCAATGCTGCCTGAATCCTTCTGGGCTCTGGATCAGATTCAAGCATGTCTTGACCGAAGTATAAACCAGGTCTTTTTCTACTGTTCCCAATGTTGGGGGCGGGGACTAAATTGATACTTGGGTATGATTTACAGCTCTTTCTTCTTTCTTTTCCCCCCATGTGTTTGATTGGGTTGGGGTTTGGGGAAAAATTTCCCGCAACTCTACTTTTTTGTCCCCGGGAAAAGTTTCTTCGCCCCAAACCCTTTACATATGCTTTGGGTCATTTTTCCCGCCCGGAAAAACTCTTTTTCGCCAAAAGTTATTTTTGGGGGAAAAAAGTCATTAAAACCTGCAGGATATTCAAATATAGTCCAAACATTGAGACCCCCTTTGGGTCCTGGGGTTTGTATCCAAAGAAACAAAATTGCTTCTCCAGGGTTTTTTCCGTCTTTTCCCGGTAAAAAAGGGGTTGGGCCCGTTTGGGGGCTGGGCTAGCTGTTCCTTTTTCTTTTAAAGGGGGGAAAGGGTTTGGGATTTCTGGGCCAAAATATGGTGTCCAAAAGTTTCCCTGGCTCAGTTGCCTGCTGGGTTTAAAAAGGGTGGTGCCTTTGGGTTTGTGGCTTGATATATTTAGAATTTTTCTTTTTTTTAAAAACGTGTGGCAGGGGTCTCTTCTTGGGTAACCAATGGTCTCATTGCAAAAACACCCGAGGGCTGCCCAAATGTAGCTTTTTATTCAGTTGGTGATTTCTAGGGAACCCTTTAAAGGGGGGGGTGGAGGGGGACCCAAAAAAATTTTAAAAACATTGTTTTCAATTTTTGGGATCTATTTTTTTTTGGGATTTAGCTTCCATTCTTTGGCCCATGGGAATTGGGTAAACATTTTTTCCGTTGGGGCAATGGTCACCTTTTTGAGTTTTTTCCCCCGCCCCAAACTGTGCATCTTCTGGCCAAATGGGGAAAGTTACCAATTTTTTTGCCTTTGGGAGGAAGTCTAAAGTTTCCCTTTTTGTATTGGCTGGCTATAAGTTAACTACTATATTATGCAAATAAAAGAAGATTTTTTTAGTTTACAGTTTAAAAATTAGTTTTGGGAATACCAAAAAAAATTTGAGGAAATAATTTAAACTTAAATTGTTAAAAAACCAAAAACAGTTAAAATGGTTTGGTTTGGTTTGATAGTAACAATAGTTGAATGTTTTACAGTTTCCAAAATCCCCCTTTTTCTTTGGGGAAAACTTGTTTTTCCCCCGAAAAAAGTTGGCAAACTCCCAGGTGCTTGCACCCAGGGGTTTTTTTAATAGGGGGGGTACGGGCAGTACTTTCCCGCAGGGGCCCCCAAAACAAAAAGGAACCCAAATGATATGTTTTGAAAAATAGGGAAATTAGGGAAAGGGTGTGGGGCCCCATTTGGTTTTTGGGTGTTATGGGGGCCCCTTAAAAAGGTTTTTAGATGCTGATTGGGAGGCCCCGCTTGCACCTTTCGCAGTGGGGTTAGCTTTTTAATTTTCAGCTGGCTCCTGATACGGATCCAGGATTGTTGCTTTGCTTCGATCAAGGACACTTTAAAGGGGTTTTTTTCCTGAAGTAAAAATTTTTTTAGGTGGGAAGTTTTTAAAATTTTAAAAAATAAAAAATTTTTTACCATTCCTTTATTATTAAAAAATTCTGCACCGTTTTTTTTTTTAGCGCCCCCTTTAGTGATCCCTTTTTTTACAGCTCGTCTCCCGGGGGTAGACCTGGGCTGAGAGTCCCAGTTCCCGGTTGACTTTTCTAGACATCACCTTTTATTAAAGGGAGTTTGACGTTCCAAAAACCCCCCGGGGCTTGTTTTTATTTTTTTTCCCCCCTTTTCTGTACTCCTTTTGTAATTAGTCAAACCCGTGCAAAAAAAATAAAAAAAAAAACCTTTTCTTTTGGTCTGTGAAATTTATAAAAAGGAAAGAAAAATTTCCCCAGGGTTTTTTCCGCGGGTTTGAACAAGGACCCTTTTCCGGTGAAGCAAAAGGGTTTTTCCCCTGAGCTACAAAAATAGTTTTTTACAGCTTGCCAAATAAACGACCTTTCCCTTTTTCTAAAAAGAGGGAAAAGGCCCCGGGGATGTCATCCCCGTTTGGGGCCCCATGATATGGGCCCAAATTCAAACAAATCACACACGCCCCCTTCTTTAGCACAAAAGAAATTTAAGAGCAAAATGCAGGAGGTATTTTAAAAAAATGTTTATGGGAAAAACCTTTAACCTCCCCGATACCCCCCAATCAAAATTTAATGTTTTTGGTTTCTAGGTGGGTTTTAAAAGAGAGCGGCCCCCCCTTGTGAAACCATTAAAGCTATCAGGGGGTGTGATGGGGTCTTTTGCAACCAGAGGCAGAATGATGTCCTCGCAGTCTGCCATGTACAAAATGCTATTAGGCCCTTTCCAAAGGGGTTTTGAAAAATAAAAAAAATGCCTGTCTCAGGGGGATAAGTACATTGCAAGAGAGTTTAAAGTTTTGGGAAAGTTTTGCTAAGTATTTAAAAACAAATGATACATAGGAACAAAAAAAAAAAATTTTATGCCCGTCATTAAAAAACAAAAGTTGGGAACATAAAAAAAGAAAAAAAGAAAAAAAAAAAACTTTCCCCCTAAATTAAAAAAAAAAAACTTTATTAAAATTTAAAAAGGGGGCACTTTAGTGGGTATTAATGGGTTTTGGGGGGGGGTCTTTTAAAATTTTTTTTTTTAATTAATAACGGGTTATTTTAAATCCAACGGTGATTCCCCCCAAAAAGAAAATCAAAGGGAAAAAACCCGGGTTTTCCCCAGTTCCCAAAGTCCACGTCCTCCCCATTTCTTATGTTTTTATTTTTTGAATTTTTAAAATCGGGAAATTTTTCCGACTGAAACCCGGCTAAATTGGGGCCCCGCGGCGGGTCACATGATTTCTAATTTACACCATTTCCGATTTTTAAATGATTTGCCTTTGTGATGCTCCCGCCAATCGGAGAGGCAAGGGGTTTGGATGCCCATTTAAAATTTTACAGTTGTAAATAGAAGAGATGAATTGGGTATTCGGAATGTGGAAGGTGGGGTTATAAGTTTTTTTCCCTTTTATTTTACGGGGGCCCCTGGGAGGGGTAGGTTTTTTTCTTTTACAGGAAAGTGGGAAAACCCCCTTTTAAAGGGGGTTTTCTAAATACTTTGTTTTTCATCGAACCTACATTTCCTTTTTTTTTTGGTTTTCATTTTGAATTAGGGGCGTTTTTTTTGGCTTTTTATTTAGGTTTGCTTTTGGGAAAACCGGGGTCTTTTGCCTTTAAGAAAACCCAGTGCTTTGGCAGCCTATAAAGGGGTATTTTGAATAGGTCTGTAGCTATACAAAAACCCGGGGTTCCCCATGGAAAAATTTTAAAATTTTAAAAAAAAAAAAATTTCCAAGGAAAACGGGGTTTTGGATTTCCAATACACATGGAGATTCTAAAAAAGGGGTTTCCCTTGGGAAAGCCCCCCCCCCTTTCCCCCCAAAAAGGGTTTGTCCGGGGGTTTTATCAAGAGAGTTTCCAAAGGTTTTTAATTTTTAGCAAAAGTGTTGACACCCCTTTTTTAGGAGTGGTTTGAAACCGGTCTTTTTGGCTTTGCCCCAGTCCCGGAACCCCTTTAGGGAGGATTGAACAGGTCTTAGTTTTTAGGGGACCGGGGGAGTGATGCACCCCATTAAAAAAGGGGATATGTAGGAATAGGTAGGACACTTTTAAGGGAAAATTTTATTTTGAAAAGGGGACTTGAAAAAAGGGCAGCGCCCCTTGTAGTGAAAAAAAACCCCTTTTTAAGGGTTTTCCATTTATGTATTTAAAAAGGGTCAAACCCCCAAAAGCGGGAAAATGGTCTCGGGGTTTTTCCCCCATCAATAGCCGTATTTTTTAGAGGGGGTTTTTCCCTGTTGAGTAACAAAATTCCCGTTTGTATGGCCTTTCCCGGGGGGCGCACAGTGTGCTTACACTCAAGGTACTATATGTATTACAGATACCCCACCCCCACCCCCCCCCAAAAATCCTGTAAAAATCTGAATTTTTAAAAGTAAACGCAGGATTTTTGGGGCTTTGCTCTTAGTACATTAGGGACCCCGCTCGCCGTTTGATGTCTTTATCTTGCAACCAAGATACAAAAAAACAAAAGTTGCTTTTTTTCCGGCAATTTTTCCCGGGGAGATTTTTTTCTCTTACGCCCCCGCCCGGGGTTTTGGTTTTTTTTTAGTTTAATTTCTTCGCTTTCGACACCTTTTTGATGTGGAAAAAAAAAAAAAAACCGAAGGCCCCTTTTTTTATTTTAATTTGGTAAAAGGAATAGAAATTATATTTAAGGGCTTTTTTAATCCACATAAAAGGCTGAGGACTAAAATGGGCACAATTGGATCGGTTTGGGGTTTTAAAGGGGGGTAACCAAAATAAAACATGACGTCATGAGCTTTTTTACTGGGTTCTGCTTTTTCCCCCGGCCTTGGGAATATGGGATGGCGTCCCTTTTTTCCGTGCCTCAGGGCCCGGGCGCCTCGGCTTTTCCCCCTCTCCCCGGGAAACCCTTTTTTGTTTGGTTACATCAAAAAAAATTTTAAAACGCATTCTTTCCCAAAGGCCCTTTTAACTTTTTGAAAGTTTCGCCCCGGGGAATATGAGGGGCCCCCTATTGAAATCGGGTCCCACCAAGGGGGCGTTTCTTGACAAACTTCCCAAAAGTAAATGGCCTTCCGGGTTTTTCTTTTTCCCCAAAGGGGGCTTTTCGGAAAAAGGGAAAATCTCCGGGACCCGCCACTCGGGCCCCCCAAATTTCCCCCCTCCCCCTCTCTAATAAAAACCACCTGTTTTAGATTTTTTGTTTTTTTTTTAAAGGGAATCTTTTTGGGTGTCTCGGTTAGAAAATTTGCTGTGGGTTTTCCCTTCCCTTTTTGTAAGAAAAAAATCAGTGCGGTTTTTAAAAGATGGTAAACTTGGGTTTAAAAAGGTTGGGAAATTTTCCCGGGAAATAAAAAAAGGAAAATTTTTCTTTAAAATGGGAGCGATCGGGGGCCTGAAGCTTATTTTATCGGGGTGGGGAACAAAGGGGGAGCCCGCTTGGTCCAAACCCCAAAAAAGAGATAAAGTGGGGGCAAAAAGAAAAATAAAGCTTTCCCGTTTGGTTTTGATAGAAAGTGTCAGATCACATTGCAGCTTGCTGTCTCCAGGCTGTATTTGTCAACCCAAAACCCGTCACCCCGTGTCTTTGGAAATTTCCCCCAACCGGCCCCAAAATTTCTAATATTGGGCCCATAAGTATCGAATGGGACCATTTGGGGCAAAGGAAAAAAAAATGGGGCCAGGGGCCCAAAGGGTCATGGGTGTCAGACTTCGGTTTTCAGGGGCCCACTAGTGGAGTTGAATCTTGGGGCCCACCACTGAAGTTGATTTTTGGGCCCACCAGTAGAGTTGATTCTTGGGCCCACTGGTAGAGTTAATTCTTGGGGCCCTTCAAGAGGGGTGTTGCCTTGAGAAAAGCCCACAGTGGAGCTGATTCTTGGGTCCCACCAGTGGAGTTGATTCTTGTGTCCCACCGCTGAATTTGATTCTTGAGCCCAACAGTGGAGTTGGTTCTTGGGACCCACCAGTGGAGTTGGTTCTTGGGACCCACCAGTGGAGTTGGTTCTTGGGACCCACCAGTGGAGCTGATTCTTGGGTCCCACCGGTGAAGTTGATTCTTGGACCCACCACTTGACCAGTAAGTAGGAGCCTGAAGCTGTAGAGCTGCCCATAGTCTGCATAGGAAGTGGGAGCCTGAAGCTGTAGACCCATCCACAGCCTGACTAGGAAGAGGGAGCCTGAGCCTGTAGAGCCAGCCACAGCCTGACCTAGAAGTGGGAGCCTGAAGCTGTAGAACCACATACATCCTGACCAGGAAGTGAGAGCCTGAAGCTGTAGACCCATCCACAGCCTGAACTGGAAGAGGGAGTCTGAAGCTGTAGAGCCAGCCACAGCCTGACCTACAAGTAGGAGCCTGAAGCTGTAGAGCTGCCCACAGCCTCACCAGGCAGTGGGAGCCAGAACTGTAGAACCGCCCAAAGCATGAACAGGAAGTGGGAGCCTGAAGTGTAGAACCACCCACAGCCTAAATAGGAAGTTGGAGCCTGAAGCTGTAGAAGTGCCCACAGCCTAAACAGGAAGTGGGAGCCTGAAGCTGTAGAACCGCCCACAGCCTGAACAGGAAGTGGGAGCCTGAAGCGGTAGAACCGCCCAAAGCCTAACAGGAAAGTGGGACCCTGAAGCTGGCTGTGACGAGCATGCTCTGTAAAATAGCCTGGTGAGAACACCTCTTTGTCTTGGATATTGTAGCTATATCTGTATATATGTATATTGAACAAAGCTAAAGGGGTTGTCTGGAATGAATCACTGGTCACAAAAGTGACCCACCTCAGCCATTTGTTGGCTGAGTGGACATTCTCAGCTATTTCCTAAGTGTAGGGAGAAGGTACAGATGTAGTGAGCTCTGTGATATGTAGGGTTATAAGATAGGGGAGAGGAGCTGAGCTCTGTGATTATAGGTTATATGATAGAGGGGAGAGAAGCTGAGTCTGGGATATATAGGGTTATATGATAGAGGTGAGATGCTGAGCTCTGTGTTAGTAGGGTTATAAGATAGAGGTGAGGAGTTGAGCTCTGTGATATATTGGGTTATATGGATAGATGGAGAGAAGATGTGCTCTGTGATATATTGGGTTATATGATAGAGGAACGTGGCTGAGCTATGCTGATATATAGGGTTTTTTATTAGAGGGAGAGGAGCTGAGCTCTGTGATATTAGGGTTATTATGATAGAGGAGAGGATGTTGAGATCTGTGATGTATAGGGATTATAATGATAGAGGAGGTGGGAGCTGTGCTCTTTGATATATCGGGTTTTATGATTGAGGTGAGGAGCTGAGCTCCCTGTGTTATATTGGGTTATATGATAGAGGAGGAGATGTTGGAGCTCTGTCATTATATTAGGTTGTTTGATACAGGGAGGAGAGATGATGAGCACTGTGATATATGGGTTATATGGATAGAGGGAGAGAAGCTGAGCTTTCTGTGTTATATAGGGTTATATGGATACTGGAGAGGGAGCTGAGCTCTGTGATTTTTTGGGTTATAGATAGAGGAGAGAAGCTGAGCTCTGTGAGATTTACGGGTTTTATGATAGTGGGAGAGGAGTGAGCTCTGGATATATCGGGTTATTTGATAGAGGAGAGAAGATGAGATCTGTTGATATCTAGGATTATAGGTTAGAGGAGAGAAGCTGAGCTCTGTGAATTACGGTTAGATGATAGAGGGAGTGAAGCTGAGCTCTGTGATGATTTATAGGGTTATATGGATAGAGGGTGAGAAGCTGAGTCTGTGATAAAGGGTTTTATATGCTAGGGAGGAGGAGCTGAGCTCTGTGATATATAGGGTTATATGATAGAGGGGAGAAGCTGAGCTCTGTGATTTATCGGGTTATATGATGGAGGTTGGAGATGAGCTCTGTGATATTATAGAGTTATTTGTAGAGGAGAGGAGCTGAGCTCTGTGGTATATAGGGTTATTATGATTGTGGGGAGTGAAGCTGATCTTGTGTTTATAGGGTTTTTAACGATAGAGGAGTGGAGCTGAGCTCTGTGTATATATAGGGTTTTATATGAAGTAGAGTGGAGGTGAGGCTCTGTGATATTTGGGTTATTATATGATAGAGGGAGAGATGCTGAGCTCTGATGATTATAGTGTTATATGATAGAGGAGAGTAGCTGAGCTCTGTGATATATTACGGTTATATGATAGAGGAGAGAAAGTGAGCTCTGTGATATCTAGGGTTATATGATAGAGGATCCGTGAGCTGAGCTCTGTGTTATATAGGGTTTATAGAATAGAGGAGAGGTGCTGAGCTCTGTTTTATATAGAGGGATATATGATGATGAGAGAAGCTGAGTCTGTGTATTTTAGGGTTATTTGTTTGAGGAGTAGGAGCTCGAGCTCTATATATATTGGGTTATATGATAGTGGGAGAAGAGCTGAGCCTCTGTGATATATAGGGTTATATGATTAGAGTGGAGAGAAGCTGAGCTCTGGGATATATAGGGTTATATGAAGACGAGAGAGCTGAGCTCGTGATATATAAGGAATATGATAGAGGACCGAGCTGATGCTTGTGATATTAGGGTTATTAATAGAGGGGGAGAGGAGCTTGGAGCTCGTGATATATAGGGTTATATGAATAGAGGAGAGGTGTTGTGCTCTGTGATGTATGGGTTATTTGATGAGGAGAGGAAGTGAGCTCTTTGATATATAGGGTTATATGATTGAGGAGAGGAGCTGAGCCTCTGTGTATATAGGGGTTATATGATAGAGGTGAGAAGAAGTTGAGCTCTGTCATTTTATTGGGGGGTATAGTATGATTACGGAGAGAAGCTGTGAGCACTGTGTTATATTGGGTTTTATGATTGTGGGAGAGATGCTGAGCTCTGTGATATATAGGGTTATTTGATACAGGAGAGGAGCGAGCTCTGGTGATATATAGGGTTATATGATAGGTGGTGAGAAGCTGAGCTCTGTGATATATACGGTTATTTGATAGTGGGAGAGGAGCTGAAGCTCGTGATATATAGGGTTATTTGATAGAGGAGAGAAGATGAGCTCTTTGATAATCTAGGTTTATTGGATAGAGGAGGAGATGCTGAGCTCTGTGATATATACGGTTATATGATAGAGGGAGAGAAGCTGAGCTCTGTGATATATTGGGTTATATGATAGAGGGAGAGAAGCTGAGATCTGTGATATATAGGGTTATATGATAGAGTAGAGGAGCTGAGTCTGTGATGTATAGGGGTTATATGATAGAGGGAGAGAAGCTGTGATCTGTGATTTATAGGGTTATTTGATAGATGGGAGGAGGTGCTGAGCTATGTGTTATATAGGGTTTAGATGATAGAGGGAGTGGAGCTGAGCTCTGTGATATATAGGTTATATGATTGAGGTGATAGAAGCTGTGCTCTGTGTTATTTTGGGTTATATGTTTGTGGAGTGGAGCTTGTGCTATGTGATATTTGGGTTATATGATAGAAGAGAGGAGGTGAGCTCTGTGTATATAGGGTTATTATGATAGAGGGAGAGGAAGTAGCTCTGTCGATATTTTAGTTTTTTATGATAGAGGAGAGAAGTGAAGCATCTGTGATATATTACTGGGTTATTTGATAGAGGAGAGAAGCTGAGCTCTGTGATATATAGGGTTTTTATGATAGAGGAGAGTAGCTGAGCTCTGTGATATATAGGGTTATATGATAGAGGAGAGGAGCTGTGCTCTGTGATATATAGGGATATATGATAGATGAGAGAAGCTGAGGCTCTGTGATTAATATAGGAGTTATAGATGAGAGAGAGAAGCTGAGCTCTGTGATTTATAGGGTTATTGTTAGAGGAGAGGAGCTGAGCTCTGTGATTATAGGGTTATCATTGATAGTGGAGAGAAGCTGAGCTCTGTGGTCTATTGGGTTTATATGTAGAGGGGAGAATGCTGAGCTTCTGTGTATAGAGGTTATAGGATAGGAGGAGCTGAGCTTAGTGATATATAGGGTTATTATGAAAGAGGAAGGAGAAGCTGAGCTCTGTGATATATGGGTTATATGTTAGAGGAGGTGGAGAGGAGCTGAGCTCTGTGTTATATAGGGTTTTAGGGTAGGGTGGAGGAGCTGTGCTCTGTGATATATAGGGTTTATATGATTCAGGGGAGAGAGAAGCGGAGCTCTGTGATTTATAGGGTTAATTATGATAGAGGAGATGAGCTCTGTGTTATATGGGTTATATGATAGAGAGAGGAGCTGAGCTCTGTGTTATATTGGGTTATATGATAGAGGAGCTGAGCTCAGTGATATATACGGTTTTCAATGGCTTCCAAGTTAGGCTATGTTCACACAGAATAATTGCGGGGTGTAATTACGCCGGGTCTTCAGGAGCTCCTGCGGGGCGGGGGGGCCGGAAGCCATTAATTACCTTTAACGGCTTATTCCGCGCTAGTAAATTACATGCATTATATCCACCCCGCGGCATATTGTCCGAGTGGGGAGGGGAGACATAATCCATAGTTCTCTATGAGAACTGTGGATTACTGTAATTATTGGGACGTATTTTGCCCAATATTGAGCGCAGTACGGCGCGAAATATGGGCCAAAATACGTCCCAATTTAAGCCGTGTGAACATAGCCTTAAGATAACTCCTGCAGTAAGTTATCTATGCTAAATCATCTTTGCAACATTTGTAGTTGTACTTGACATGACAAAGTCCTCGGTTGCAGACCAGTGTTTATGTGAATTGTACAGTTGACTCCAGTGTAACATGTGAAGCAGTAACAGGCAGGTCCCCGAATTTACATTCGTTCCGGACTTACATACGTCCTGTTGTTATATACGGGGGAGATCTTATGGGTCAGGTGGCTGACTGACAGTCAACTCTGTGTCTCGCCCAATAAAACCATGTGCCAGCATGACTCAGCTGCACATGTGGATACAGATCGTTAGGTGTAATCTTCTAAAAAAAAAGGCACAGACAGCAAAACAATTGGAAAAACCCTTCCCTGCACTATCCAAAACCCCCAAAAAAATGTTTTTGCTGGAATTACATTTAATAAATATACCTGTTCCGACTTACATACAAATTTAACTTAAAGGGGTTTTGCCACGATGTAATGTTGACATGGGATCCTCCAAAATGGGTATTTAATCACTTTTCTAAATATTTGTGATTACAAAAAAAGTGAAAAACTCTGATGAGAGTACAGCATTTCTCAACCCCCCTTGGTTTCACAAAGCTTACCCTAGTCACGATCACAGGAGCTGAAAGGCCGCGCTTGCAGTGAATCACTTTTATCTGATGACAGGCAGAATGAATGTCTTTAAGGCACCGGGTGCGGTAGCAATATGTTTTCGTTTGTACCCCAATAACTAGGCTTTAGTGTTATTAGATCCTGCTTTATCTGATGAGAAGCTTTCAATCTTGATGTTTAGAATAGGTGTTCTCTTTTGTATACAGGAATCACAAGTTATAGTTTGATTATTTGTGAGTGAACATGTCACCAGGATCCGTTATGCAGATCTGGTGCTCTGGCTGTGGGTGTCTGTGTGCGTCTCTGTGTTATTGCTCACCGTGATTGTTTACATTGCTTAAGTCTTAGCAGATAAGGTTTCTCCTGACAGTTTTGGGGCCCGGTTTCCTGAGGCTCTGTGTTTGCTGGTATTGAATCCATGTTGACTGTTTATTTGTTCACTTTAAGTTTTGAGACGGTCCCTTGGATTCCTCACTACCCTCTCCCCACTCCCTCTCTCCACTGCTGCTTCATGACTAAGGGTGATTTGTTTTACATCTTGCTCTCATGCTGAACGGAGGTCAGTACTTGGTCTGGTGGCAAATCCCCTTTAAGAACAATAACCCTACAGTCCCTATCCCGTTTGTAACCCGGGGACTGCCTGTACCTGGATTAACCATTGCTTTCAGGAATCCGCCTCGATTACCCCTATACCGGTCGATACAACAATGCTCTCGTCTTGAGGTCGGGGGACGCACAGCAGCAGTAATGTGTTTGCATTGAACAGGAAAAGCAGAAACCCATTAATATAATAAGATCAAATGAAAAATATAGAAGAGAAATGAAGATCCGTTATTTTCAGCAAGAGGTGCTCGAGTCTGCCGGTTCCCGTCCTTCCGGCCACTATAGATGGAGACTTGCAGTTGGCTACGTTTCTAACAGGATTCACATAATCTAAGGGGAGCAGAAAATCAGCTTTGGCGGTGCGGATTGATTCACCTTATCCCCGGTGAATGCCGCGCGCTCGCGCCTATTGAACCTTCTTTAGAATTTTCACCTCAAAAGAAGTTCAGCGCAACCTGATCAATGGCGTTGAGTCTTGATTTATCTCCTTCTCCTTAATGATTAATTCAAGGCGCTCTCCAATAATGTTTTCGAAATTCGGATTTACATTTTTTTGCAGCTATTAAACCAAACATGAGCAGATGTAAAGTAAGCACCAGGAATGGGGTTGCCCACGGGGCGACTCCTATAGATTTAGATAGAAAAAGCAAGGCAAATGTGAAAAAAAAACCTTAAAAAAATTAGTTTTACATTGTATTTCTGATCGAGACTCTCCAAAGGACTCATTATACAAGTCACTGGTTAGACCACACATGGGATATTATGGACAGTTTTAGGCACCAGTGCCACAGGTAAGAACTTTGTTGAGCTTGAAAGGTACAAAGGGACCAGCAAACAGATAATTAATAAAAGGACTGGGTGGACTACAGTACCCAGAAAGATTTGCAAGGTCGGGTTATATGAGTTTAGAGAAAAGAACGGCGTTCAGCGGGGTCATAATAAATTTGTATTAATTTATTAAGGCAAATATAGAGATCTCGCTAAAGATTTATTATACCCAGGGATGTTTCAAGAACAAGGGGGCGGTCCTCTTTGGTCTGGAGGGAAAGAAAGTTCTACATAATACATAGAAAAAGGATTCTTTACTGTAAAGCAGTGAGGACTGTGGAACTATATGCAGAGGAACTTGTCAATTTTTTTGGGGTATTCACTAACAGAGTTCAAAAAGGGTTTGGATGCATTTCAAGATGTATAATAGAACAAAGTTATAGGACCAAAGCATTCTGGAGAGAGGATATGGATACATTTCTACATGTAATAATATAACTAGTTATAGTTACCAGGGTTTGGAGAAGGGGTCTGGATTTTTTACATTTCTAGATGTAATATTATACAAGTTATTGAGACCAGGATTCTGGAGAAGGGTTGGATACATTTCAGAGTAATATTATAACTAGTTATAGTTGACCAGGTTCTGGGGTGAAGGGTCTGGAGACATTTCTAGATCTAATAATATAACAAGTTTTTAGTGACCAGGATTCGGGATAGGGTCTGGGACATTTTCTAGATGTCATAATAGAACAAAGTTATAGGGACCAGGATTCTGGGATGGGTCTGGATACATTTTTTTTATGTAATTAGTTGAAAAAGTTATAGTGGACCGGGAATCTGGGAGTAGGGTCTGGAGACATTTCAAGATGTAATTATAGAACAAGTTATAGTGACAGGGATTCTGGAGAAAGGGTCTGGATACATTTCTAGATGTAATATATAACAAGTATTGTAACCTGGATTCTGGGTAGGGTCTGGATACATTTCTAGATGTAATAAAATAACAATTTATAGTGACCAGGATTCGGAGATAGGGTTAGGGATACATTTCTAGATGTAATAATAGAGGCAAGTTATAGTGCCTGGATTCGGTGAAGGGTCTGGATACATTCTAGATGTAATTGTAGAAAAAGTTTAGTGACCAGGATCTGGAGAAGGTCGGAGACATTTCTAGATTTAAATAAGTATAACTTGTTATAGTAGTGTCCGGGATTCTGGAGAGGGGTCTGGTTACATTCTCAATGTAATAATAGATCAAGTTATAGTGAACAGGATTCTGGAGAAGGGTTCTTCTGGATACATTTCTAGATGTAATAATATAACAAGTTATAGTGACCAGGATTCTGGAGAAGGGTCTGGATACAATTTCTAGATGTAATTATTAACAAGTTATAGTGACCGGGATTCTGGAGAAGGGTCGGGATACATTTCTAGATGTAATAATAGAGCTAGTGTATAGTGACCAGGATTTGGAGAAGGGTCCAGGATACATTTCTAGATGTAATAATAGAACCAAGTTATAGTGACCAGGATTCTGGGAGACGGGTCTGGGAGTACATTTTCTAGATGTAATAAATAGAACAGTTATAGTGACCAGGATTCTGGAGAATGGTCTGGAGACATTTCTAGTGTAATAATATAACAAGTTATAGTGTCCGGGATTCTGGAGAGGGGTATGGTACATTTCTAATGTTATTATTATAACAAAGTTATAATGACCGGGATTCTGGAGAAGGGTTGGATAATTTTAGATGTAATAAATATAACAGTTATAGCGGACAGGATTCATGGAGAGAAGGGTCTGGATACATGTCTAGATGTAATATATAACAAGTATTGTGACAAGGATTTGGAGAAGGGGTTCCTGGATACATTTCTAGATGTAATAATTTAAACAAGTTTATGGGACCTTGGATTCTGGAGAAGGGTCGGGATACATAAGTTCTAGATGTTAATTATAGAGCAAGTTATAGTGGACCGAGATTCTGGAGAAGGGTCTGTGATACATTCTAGATGTATAATATTACAAGTTATAGTGTCCGGGATTCTGGAGAGGGGTATGGATACATTTAGATGTAATAATATAACCAAGTTCTTTGATCCGGGATTCTGGAAAAGGGTCGGGTTACATTTCTAGATGTAATATAAAAACATGTTATAGTGACCTGGATTCGGAGAAGGGTCTGGATATTTTCTAGATGTATTAATATTTACATAGTTATAGTGACCAGGATTCTGGAGAGGGGTCTGGATACATTTCTAGATGTATTAATAGAACATGTTATAGTGACCGGGATTTCTGGAGAAGGTATGGAGACATTTCTGATGTAATTATATTACAAGTTATAGGGACCAGGATTCTGGAGAAGGGTCTGGATACATTTCTAGATGTAATAATATAACAAGTATAGTGACCAGGATTCTGGAGAAGTGTCTGCTCTTGCCATTTTACAATTTCTAGATGTAATAATAGAACAAGTTATAGTGACCAGGATTCCGGAGAAGGGTCTGGTACATTTCTAATGTTATTAATAGAAAAGTTA
This sequence comes from Phyllomedusa bahiana, assembly GCA_025379985.1. Classification (NCBI taxonomy): domain Eukaryota; kingdom Metazoa; phylum Chordata; class Amphibia; order Anura; family Hylidae; genus Phyllomedusa; species Phyllomedusa bahiana. The sequence goes on along the minus strand of JAODAL010012864.1, from coordinate 37,501 downwards.
TAGGGACCTGGATTCTAGAGTGAAGGTCGCTTTTACATTTCTAGATGTAATAATACAGCAAGTTATAGTGTCCAGGAATTCTGGAGTAGGGTCGGGATACATTTCTAGGATGTAATAATAGAACAAGTTATAGTGACAGGATTTGGAGAAAGGGTCTGGATACATTTCTTGATGTAATATATAACAATTTATAGTGTCCGGGATTCTGGAGAGGGTTGGATAATTTATACATGTATTATATAAACGTAAGTGTGATTATGTGACCAGGATTCTGGAGAAGGGTCTGGATACATTTCTAGTTGTAATAATATAACAAGTTATGTGACCCTGGAGTCTGGAGAAGTGTCTGGATACATTTCTAGATGTAACAATATAACAAGTTATAGTGACCGGGATTCTGGAGATGGGTGATACATTTCTAGATGTAAATAATGAGCAAGTTATGTGACTGGATTTGGAGAAGGGTCAGGATACATTTCTAGATGTATTATTAGGAGCATGTTAAAGTGCCTGGATTCTGGAGAAGGGTCTGGATACATTCTAGATGTAATAATAGAACAAGTTATAGTGACCTGGATTCTGGAGAATGGTTCTGGAAACATTTCTAGATGTTAAATAATATAACAGTTATAGTGTCCGGGTATCTGGAGAGGGGTCTGGATACATTTCTAGAGGTAATAATTTAACAAGTTATAGTGACCGGGATTCTGGAGAGGGTCTGGATACATTTTAGATGTAAATATTATCAAGTTATAGCGACCGGATTCTGGAGATGGTCTGGATACATTTCTAATGTAATAATATAACAAATTTATGTGACCAGGATTCTGGTGGGAGAAGGGTTGGATACATTTCGAGATGTAATAATATAACTTGTTATAGTGACTAGGATCTGGAGAAGGGTCGGGAGGATTCCTTTCTAGATGTAATAATAGAGCAATTTTTTAGTGACCAAGGAATTCTGGGGAGGAAGGGTCTGGATACATTTCTAGATGTAATAATAGAACAAGTTATATGTCCGGGATTTCTGGAAGAAGGGTCTGGTTACATTTCTAGATTGTAATAATATAAACAAGTTATAGTGACAGGATTCTGGGGAAGGGTCGGATACATTTCTAGAGTAATAATAGAAAACAAGTTATAGTGACCAGGATTCCGGAGAAGGGTCTGCATACATTTCTAGGATGTAATAATAGAACTAGTTATAGTTGACCAGGATTTGCGAGAAGGGTCTGCATACAATTTCTAGATGTAATAATTAGAACTAGTTATAGGGACCAGGATTCTAGAGAAGGGTCTGCATACATTTCTAGATGTAATAATAGAGCAAGTTATAGTGACCAGGGATTCTGGGAGAAGAAGGGTCGGGTTTCATTTCTAGATGTATATAGAACAAAGTTATAGTGACCAGGATTCTGGAGAAGGTTCTGGATACATTTCTAGATGGTAATAAATATATCAGTTATAGTGTCCGGGATTCTGGAGAGGGGTCTGGGAACCATTTCTACATGTCCATAAGTTATAACAAGTTATAGTGTCCAGGATTATGGAGAGGGTGGATTACATTTCTAGATGTAATATTATAACAAGTTATAGTGACCCAGGATTCTGGAGAAGGGTTCTGGATACATTTCTAGATGTTATAATATAACAAAGTTATTGTGAAACGGGATTATGGAGAAGGGTCGGGATACATTTATAGATGAATAATAGAGCAAGTTATAGTGACCAGGATTCTTGGAAGGAAGGGGTTTCAGGAGTACTTTCTAGATGTAATAATAGAGCAAGTTATAGTGACCTGGATTGGAGATAGGGTCTGGATAATTCTTGATGTAATTATAGAACAAGTTATAGTGACCAGGATTCTGGAGGAATGGTCTGGATACACCCCTTTCTAGATGTTAATAACTATAACAAGTTATAGTGTCCGGGAATCTGGAAGAGGGGTCTGGATTCATTTTCTAAGATGTAATAATATAACAGAGTATAGTGACCGGGATTCTGGAGGAAGGGTATGGATACATTTCTAGAGGTATTAATTATAACAAGTTTATTAAAAGGGGCGACCAGGAGATTATGGTGAAGGGGTCTGGATACATTTCTAGATGTATAATTTATCAAGTTATCGTGACCAGGATTCTGGAGAAGGGTTGGATACATTTCTAGATGTATATATATAACAAGTTATAGTGACCAGGATTCGGAGACGGGTCGGGATACATTTTATAGTTGTAATAATAGGAGCAAGTTATAGTGACAAGGATTCTGGAGAAGGGTCTGGATACATTTCTAGATGTAATAATAGAATCAAGTTATAGTGTCCGGGGGATTCTGGGAGAAGGGTCTGGATACTTTTCTAGATGTAATAATATAACAAGTTAAAGTGACCAGGATTCGGGAGAAGGGGTCTGGATACATTTCTAGATGTTAATAATTAGAAAAGTGATAGTGACAGGATTCCGGAGAAGGGTCTGCATTCATTTCTAGATGTAAATAATAGAACATGTTATAGGAGACCAGGATTCTAGAGATGGGTACGCTGATCTAGGATTTATTCTGATTTCAGATTGGAGTCAGGAAGGAATTTTTTCCCCTAAAATAAGGACATTGGCTTCTACCTCATGGGGGTTTTGCCTTCTTCTGGATCAACACTTTAGCAAAATAGGCCAAACTGGATGGATGTCTGTCTTTTTTCGGCCTTAAAAACTATGACTATGATACTATGACTCTTATTTAAAGGGGTTGTTCCACCATAGCCATTGATGGCATATCGCCTGGATATGCCATCGATATATGATAGTAGCAGGCCTGCACTTATCTCAAGACGGTCCCTGTAAGGCGCAATTCGAAACAGAGAGTACTCGGAAATCCAAGATAATTCATAGGGATGTTCCCATCACCTCTCCTTTTATAATGCAGAGGTGTCGGGATTCATTCTCCAGATGCAGGTCCACGATGCAGCACCCACACTTATTACACATTGATGGCTTAACCTATTGATATGTCATCAATGTGTTTGATAGGAATACCCATGATAGGTGCTCGTTGAGAAATGTTCAGAACCATCATGAAACTAAATTATATGACAGATGTAAGATTTTGATGACCTGAGACTGTTCTTGATAGTTATGCCTTTCTCAATCAGTGTATATGGAGGTTAATAAAGTGTCTTGCAATATTGGAAGTGCAGTTGATGACTTTGGACATCTGCTGGTAATACTTGTTGGATGTGCGGCCATGGCGAATATTCATGTAGCTGCCCACATTTATTCCTTTACTGAGTGGGGACATGCTTTTATATACTTTATTTATATAGCACCACTATATTCCATAGCACTGTACACATTATTCACATTGGGGCTCACAGTCTACATTCAACAGTAACCTATCCAGTGTTGGCCCGCCAGTGGAATTTCATTCTGGGGGCCTGTCTCGGGAGTTGATTCAGGGGCCCACCAATGGAGTTGATACTGGGGGCATTGCTGCTGTACTCCTGTACATTTAGGCTATGTTCACACGGCTTATTTGCGGGGCGTAATTACGGCATAATTACGCCGTGTGGACCCGGCAAGATGGGCTGGTCCTGTCGCTCAGGGCGGCCGGGGAGGTGTGTCGGAGGCGGGGCGGAAGTGACGCGAGGTCTCGGGACCGCCACTTCCGCCCGCGAAAGCATTGGTGCGGCGTCAGGCAGCAGTCCCGCCCAATGTTAGCATTGTGGTTGGAAGAGGCTTGATGGAGTTCTTACAGGTTGTTATGGTAGCTGGTGGCAGTAGGGGTTCTTGGAGGTGGTAGAGGATTTTGGAGAATGTGGACCCGGCCTGGCGAAGGTGGGGCTCTCTTCAGGCTGGTATCCCTGAAAGAGCGAATTGGGTGAGCCATCTAGTATGGCTTTTGGACCCCCGAGTCCGTGGAATGCGGCTGGGAGTAGGATGGTTTGTCCCTTCGGGGATTTGGTCGCCAGGTCGCTTAGCTCCAAGGACCTCTGCCCCAGTGGTGTTGCACTTCGGTGTTTGTTGTTTACAGTGGGTTGAGTTTTATAAGATGGGATTTGGTTGAGTATAAGCATTTAAGAGAAAAGTTATTTAGATATTTAAATTAAAGAAATGTTATGTTTGTATTTTTGTTAATAAAACGGCTGCTGTGGCCATTACATTCCAGTTGGTGGTCCGTGTGTTTTTTGGGGAGCGTTGGCCATGGGTAGCGTAAAGGAGGGGAGGCGGGGAGGGGGAAGTGGTCTTCAAGGCGCAGAGCAAGCCCCAGCGTTGCTCAGGGTCATGCTGAACTTCTGCCGCTGCACCAGTCCACTACATCTGGCGTCATACCAAGTCTGCTATCACCCTGGGACTGTGCCATACGTTTACCAGCTACACCTTCGGTGCCCTGTGTCCGTTCCAGCACAAGCTATCCAGTCCTGCACTTCAGCTACCCACCATGAGTGTTACCATCTGCACCCGCAGTGGGCCCATAGGATCCACCACACCCGGACGTTTCTAGCCACCTCGGTTAGGAAACGTGACACCTATTTTATATATTATCAAGGAAAGACCAATTCTGAAAAACAGAATTCAAAACGGAATATAGGATACAAATGCCAAAAAGGACAATAGTCCACTAAAACTTCACCTTTAATTTAAAGGGGTTGTCTCACTACAAGGATTGTTTTTTATATTAAAGATCTTGCAAAAAGAAGTCACTTTGCAATCTATGTCCATTATCAGTGTCCTACCTATTCCTAGATATCCCCTCTTGTATGAGCTGAATCAGCTCCTTAGGTCGCTATAGCTACAGACCTGTTTGATCTATCCTGATAGGCTGCCAGCACTGGTTGCTATAGCTACAGACCTGTGATCTCTCCTGATAGGCTGCCAGCACTGGTTGCTAGAGCTACAGACCTGGCTTCTACTGCAGCCTAGTGGAAGCCAGTAAACACACCCCTGAATTCAAAGTGAAACCAAGAAAACAGGACTGAAGTAAGATGAATCAATATAGTGAGACAACCCCTTTAAACTATTAAAAACTATCTAAACACAATTACAAAATATACCAATGGTCACAAAACATAAAGGGAACCACCATAATCAATAAAGAACATCCCTGTTGGTCACAAAAAATGTATAGAACCTATAATACCCTAGTCTGTCTGTTGCCCTAGGAATGGTCCTCTGCAGGATCAGCGCCCTGAAAAGGACGGTCCCACAATAAAAACTCCTCAAATAATTGTCCCTACAAACAAGGTATACAAATGAGGAGACCAACCAGACATTGAAAAAAGTGTATAAACTAACCTCTGTAGACAGGATCAAAAACACACAACATATAACTTGCACAAAGATCCCACCTACTTCACCCAAACGCGTTTCCCTCTGTAGACGCAGAGTTCATCAGTGGGTACAGCAAAAACACGAGGCCGGAGGTTAGTGTATCCTCCATGAGAGAGGTGCCCCCTAAGGAATGGGATTGGGAGCAGTAACTTCAGTCTTTGGTTACAGTTTGCAGTTCTATTTGCTGCAATCCCCCAAATAGTCCTAAGCGTCCCTATACAACCAAGCTCGTGTTCACTGTACAAAAAAACAAGAAAAACACAAAGAACCATTAAAAATATCAGTAAACAGCAAAAGAAGCGCCGGAAACATATTTAAAATGTCAAATTGTTTTGCGGCAGACACTCTTTAACTATTAAAGTCATGAATATCATTTAGCCGCATTATAAATAATTGCACATGTTCCCTATGAAATACGAAGGATGTAATTAAATTTCGAGCTTCTGCTTCTGTAAGTGCTTGTACCACATTTATGTTTTATGATAGTAACGGAATTCTCCACTTGAATTATAGTCTCGTATATAAATCAGGTTATTGGGGATTATTATATTGTGGGAAAAGAGAGGGGGCACAAAAAAAAAAATCCCCCTCACAACAGATTAATCTCTTTGGGGTGTGTTGGCTCCGGCTCTTTCTCGCTGGAAGGAAAGGAGATAGATTTTCTCCCGCTTTCCTCTTAAGGGTTTATAAATTACTTTTAGTATACACAGTTCGCTCTCCAAGGAGACATACATTACGGATGTTAAAAATTTTGCATCCCCAGCAGTCTGGGGAGGTATATTCATTTTTTATTATATTCCCTGCTCAAAACAGTATGCTAATAAAGTATAATTTTGCTAAGAGAGAGGGAAAATAACAGTCGATGCTTTAGTACTATCAGGTCTTTCTTGGTAATGACTACTATATTGCCGAAGCTTAAATCGAACTAATTACAGGCCACAAAAAATATGGCGGCAGTAAAAAAAAATATGGCGGACGTAAAAAAAAAAAAAAAAAAGATGGCGGAAGTTAATGCATTTTTCCATAATGTCTTTAATGAACTTCATAATAATGTTGTCTAGATAAATACTTCATTCGAGTTAAAAATGTGTTGAATCTGTGAGAGTGCAGTTATTGTTAGGTCTGTTTGTCACTTAGCGGGACAGCAGTAATGTAGTAGGTATATTACTATTGAGGGGCTCAAGGGTAGGAGCTTAAAGGGGTTGTCCCACTATATTGATTCATCGTGCCTCAGGCCTGTTTTCTTGGTTTCACTTTGAATTCAGGGACGTGTTTACTGGCTTCTACTAGGCTGCAGTAGAAGCCAGGTCTGTAGCTATAGCGACCAGTGCTGGCAGCCTATCAGGAGGGATCAGAAAGGTCTGTAGCTATAGCAACCAGTGCTGGCAGCCTATCAGGAGAGATTGAACAGGTCTGTAGCTATAGCAACCAGTGCTGGCAGCCTATGAGGAGGTATCAGACAGGTCTGTAGCTATGGACGACCAGTGATGGCAGCCTATCAGGAGAGATTGAACAGGTCTGTAGCTATAGCAACCATTGCTGGCAGCCTTATGAGGATGTACTCAACAGGTCTGTGCTATATTAGCAACCAAGCTAATGCAAGCCAATACAAGAGGGGATATCTAGGAATAGGTAGGACACTATTAATGGACACATATTGCAAAGTGACTTGTTTTTGCAAGATCTTTAACATAAAAAGCAGCAGTTGTGGTGAGACAACCCCTTTAAAGGGGTTTTATCGCCACAATTAAAGATGAGTGAACAGTAAAAAGTTCTAGTTCGATTACAACCTCGAACTTTTGTGAGTTCGGATCGAGATTCTATTTGAACTAGAACTCGAACCACATTAAAGTCAATGGGAGAAGATGTTGGGGTTAATTTTTATATCTATACAGGTGAGGAGAAGCTGGAATTACCATCCATAACAGTAAACTGGACACGTGGAACAAGTTAGTGAAGAAAACTTGGCTCTAAGAGTGACAGAAAAAAATAGAGAGACTAAAATACTTCATTCCTTTCAATGGCTAACTGAAAGATGACGACAGCTTGCAAGCAGGGGCATAGCTATAGGAGGAGCAGCTGGTAGCAGCTGCTACGGGGCCCTGCATCCTGAGGGGGCCCAAAAGCCCCTTTGACACATAGGAGATTTGGCGATGGTGTGTTATACAATTATTGAACCCCCAAAACTACAAAAACTGAACTTTTGGGCACTGATTATAATTTAGCAAATCCAAGCACTCTGTATATTATATATCCATGTATAGGAGAGTTAGGCGTTATGTGAGGCTGCAAATGTCACCAAATAACAGCTTCTGGGTGTGGGAAAGATGCAGCCAGCAACACCAAACTCCCTAACTATTTGATTCTATGGAGAGGAAAATGCTATCTAACTAAGAGCAGTCTGTACAGTACAAAGTGAGCTGAAAATGGCGTTCATAATGCAATACAGTGAAATATATATAGCAGGGTCATGTGATTTTAGCAGCCAATGAGAGCCCTACGCCTCAGCGATGACATTTTTGAAGCTGTGCTCTGCACTGATTGGATGGCCACCAAAAGTGCAGATAGGGGATTGGATGGCGGCCAAAAGTGCAGAAAGGTGATTGGATGGCGCCAAAAGTGCAGAAAGGTGATTGGATGGCGGCAAAAGTGCAGGAAGGTGATTGGATGGCCGCCAAAAGTGCAGAAAGACGCTGAAAACTAAACAGAAAATGGTGTTCGAACTTTACTTGAACAGTAAAATGTTTGGTTTGAGTTCTAAAAATTCAAGAAGTTCTACTAGAACTTAACTTTTCTAGAACGGTTTGATCACCACTACCCACAATGATTGGATTTTAACATGTAGATAAAGGTAAATTAAGACTATTACCAAATGCATTGCTGTTCTGATTTTGCTTTGTTTAGGAGATAAAGAAGATTTTATCTCCAACTTGTACACAAAAGTTTCTCTTGGTTACCGACCACCCCTCCCCACCTTTCCCTGCTTTGTCTTTTATCTGATTGATATAGGATGCAGTCAGTCAGTTTGACCATACTGAGTCACTCCCTGCAGAATCGTGTCTGTAGCACAGAAGCTTTGTTTATCTAAGTTAGATGTCAAGTTGTAAATTTTAGAGCTCTGTAGCCTTGTGCATTACACTTTAAAGACCCCAAGTAGTCACGTCCCTACAACAGGCTCAGCTAGGAATACCAGCACTGATATGCCAATCAATGTGGAAGACCCATCCACAGACTAACAGGAAGTGCGAGTCTAAAGCTGTCTGTGGCTCTGTGAAACAGCATTGTGAGAAAACAACTTTAAAGGGAACATACAGGTAATCATTTTATTCTTTTAAATAGAATATTGCTGCCCTATGGAAATTAAAAAAAACTTCTATTCACCTCTCCTCTCACCTTAGATCCAGCGATGTGCGGTCCTCATCCTCCACCTTTCCTCTATTGTCTTCTGGCAAATGGGACATCATGTCACCTGCTAATATATTTGATATATAAGTCTATCTAACTTTCCATTACCACCAGTACAGGGGAGCACAGCCAACAGATGATATTGGGAAACATACTCAATACCCTTGCTAATGGCACCTAAATGCACTAACAACTTGACAACTGAGAAGTGGGAAAGGTGCACTCATTTCGAAGGTCCCAGAGCATTACATTTGGGAAAACTAGGCAGTGCCCTAACGAAGACACTTGTCACGATCCGGCAGTAAAAGTATACGCTGAGGCGGCGATCGTCGATAAACGGGTGTGGATCCACTATGATCACCACAGGCGAGGTGGAGTACGGAGAACCACGCCAGGGAGCGGAGTCTAAGGGGCCCCCCGGTCTTCACCGGAGCCCGCCGCAAAGCAGGATGGACTTAGCTGCAGAGAACCCCCTGACGTGGCAACATGCGGTGACAATTGAGGTGCAGGACAGGAACTCCAGGCATGGAAGTGGTGGTAGACAGGTACAGCAGGAAAACGTGTGCAGCAGGGTACAGCAGGAATAAACGTATGCAACAGGTGCAACGGCAGGTACTGGACAGGGATTACAGCAGGATACACAGCAGGTACTGGACAAGGATAACAACAGGATACAGCAGGTACTAGACGGTTCCAAAGACAACAGAAGACAACAGACAGGTGGTCAGGAGCTCTGATGGGCTGCAGCAACTGGACCAGCATCTCAGGGGTTAAGTCCAGGATAGCAGCCCTGAGAAGCTGGCAGTAGATCATATGGAAATCCTCTTAGAAAGAGGTACAACACAAAAATGGATTGACCCAGAGCAAAGACAGGAGCTTCCTCTTGTAGCCAGGGGTCACAGGTCAAGAGGAAGGAGATCAGGGCAGAGAACCTATAAAGGGCAGGAAGCTGCCGTGTGCCCTAGGAGGCGCAGTGCATGTACAGGACCCCAGGAAGCAGGATCAACAGGACAGGCAAGTAAACAGCAAAGCACACAGGCCGACGGGAACCCTGCACAGGGAGCCCCAGCAGAGATATGGCAGGAACGGACGCGGCGACGGTCCCAGGCAGGGGACCACGGCGTGAACCGTGACAACACTGCGGCTGGAAGTCAGCAATAAAAGCCAGGAGAGCAGCCTGTCAGGACTGGTGAGGGGGCACATAGGCACTTTGGTGGCTGCATGCACCATCCATGGAATTAACTGTGACATCCATGTTCTTTCCACAATAAGTAAAATAGGTAAATACAAGGCTAAATATAACAATATCATATTATAATTCTACATACTGCTTTTAGAATGCACAAGAATGTCTATGACATAGAAGTCAAAGCTATGCGCAAAGTCCCATATGGAGCACATATTTGACACCTCCATGTATGTTACTAAAAAGAGTTTGAGGGCAATTTTGACATTTATTAATAATTTCCTTGTAGCAAAGTATTGGGCAGAAATGTTCAGTTGAACTTTTTCCAATGTAATTTAAGGCACAGCGGTAGTTGGCATCAGGCTTCAAAATCCTTTTACTGTTCAAAAGTAAGTAACGTGGGCTCCATGTCCTGCTCTAAGTGGCACTTATTTTCAGTACACTCTCTTTTTGGCCATGCCATGTTCTCGGGCTGTCACTCATTGAAATTACAATGCCCATTTACTATGCTCCTTTTACTAGTCTAAGACGGGAATGTCCTAAAAAAATGTCTTCCTTTTCCAACTTGATAAGTGTCACTAACTGTTGATGGTGTAATTGTGGTTTTAAAGGAAATCTACTGAAACCTTTAAAAAGACCTGTGACATCTCCTAGCATGTCTGTTTAGAAAATGCTAATAGCCCCGGTGAAATAACAATTCTGAAGCATCTTTCTTCCAGTTGTTCCCCTTTTATCCCTCTAAGAAATTCCACCAATCTGTCACTTGGGTGGTCCCACTTGGGGAGGTGTCGGTGCTAACGCTAAGGGCTGGTTCACACGGCTTATTCAAGCCATAATTGTGGGACGGATTTCGTCCGCAATTCCGGCTTGAATAAGGGGCGGGGGCGCTGCCCGCCGGCCCCATAGACTTTCATTATCCACGGCGCGTATCCCGTCGGGATAATGTGCAGGTCACTTTCTCCCCGTCCGGCGGATTCGCCGAGTGGGGAGGAGAGACGGAATCCATAGTTCTCTATGAGAACTGTGGTTTACCGTAATGGCTTGGACGGATTCCAGCCGTATTGCAGCGCAGTACGGCGTGCAAGACGGCTGCAATCCGTGCCCAAATTAAGCCGTGTGAACGGCCCCTGACTCAACACTGATTGGACAATGTCAGACTATGCCTGGACACACCCTCAGTTGGTAATAGCCAGGCGACAGATTTGTTATTAATATATCGGAGGAATAACATGGAAACCACACAACAGAGAGATCTTAAGAAAGGTGCTCCAGACCTGTTATTACATAAGAAACACAAGTTTTTACTAAAACATGAGATATCAGGAGTGGCCACCGTTGCTCTTGAAGTGTCACAGAGAAAGTTTCCGATGCAAATCAAAGGTGTTGCAAAAAATACCTGTGCATGCAGTAGAGGGGGAATGTCATTTAATTTGTTCCAAAATTTGAGAAAAATGAAAGACAAGAGGGCGACGCAGAGAACTCATACATCAAGATACAGTGCACTGCCAGATCTATCCCGGAAGCGGCAGGAAAACCAGTTATGTTATAAAGATACACAGATTGTAGATCATTTTCTCCTCTTTTTATCCATTCAGTGGTGTCCGACCGTAAACCACTTCTCTCCAGGCTTCCCTGTTTCCCATAACTTCTTTCAGTTGCTTGATTTTTATTCTGGTCTCATTCTAGATGGTATCTTTCCAATGGGCCTTTGGTCTCTGATACTGTCCAACCAATGGGCCTTTGTTCTCTGATGCTCTCCAACCAATGAGCCTTTGTTCTCTGATGCTCTCCAACCAATGGGCCTTTGTTCTCTGATGCTCTCCAACCAATGGGCCTTTGGTCTCTGATACTGTCCAACCAATGGGCCTTTGGTCTCTGATGCTCTCCAACCAATGGATCTTTGTTCTCTGATGCTCTCCAACCAATGAGCCTTTGGTCTCTGATGCTCTCTAACCAATGGGCCATTGATTTATGATGCTCTACAACCAATGGGTCTTTGGTCTCTGATGCTCTTCAACCAACGTGCTTTTGGTCTATGGTGGTATCTAACCAATGGACCTTTGATCTCTGTTGCTCTCCAAGTAATGGGCCTTTGGTCTCTGATGCTCTCCAGCCAATGAGCCTTTGGTCTCTGATGCTCTCCAACCAATGAGCCTCTGGTCTATGTTGCTTTATAAGCAATGGGCCTTTGGACTCCTGATTCCTTCTACCATTAACCATCCCGAGTAGCATCTCTTTTCTAATAAATTTGCCCTCATCACATGACCAAAATAGATCGGTCTCTGGTGATCTCTCCTGTGAGGGACAATTCTGGGTTTATACAATAAATTACCTCTTTGTTGATATCCATGGGATTGGTTATAGTCTTCTCCATCACCAAGACTCAAAGATTTTTCTTCTATCTGCTTTCATGATGTCCACATCTCAAAACCATATGTCACGAATGGAAACACAATGGCTTTGATCAGTATTGAGCATGAGACATCTGGGCACTTCCATATTGGTCCATGCTTACTATGGTTACACACCCTGGTGCTAATTGACGCTTGATCTCTGCTGTCAGATCCATCATAGATCACTGTGGTCTATTGACCACTTCTCTTGTTGTTCTTTATGTGGACAACTTTTTTGGTTGTAGATTACTTTAATGATGGCTAATTCGAAAGTTGCTTATTATAGCGTTAAGGAGGTTGTCTCGTTCCAACATTTGGCTGCCTTTTCTGCTGGTTGCCAAGCAGAGCTTCTGAAATGGAGGGGTGTGTTTCTCCTCCCAACAATGAGTATCTTCACTATCTGCAGACACGCCCCAGAGTGTGCACGTTATGATTCAATCTGTGTGAGCTGGGGGAAGGGAGAGGTTCTCAGCTGTCATTGGAATCATTGGAAGCTAAGTGTAAGCTAAGTGTAAGCTTGGAAACTAAGTGTAAGCTAAGTGTAAGCTAAGTGTAACTCGATAGTGTATATCTACATTTCTCACTTTCTCTACATACTTTGTAGCTAGAATGGGCATTTGATATTCAAGACTCTGTGAAAGATGGGTAATTTTTTTTCTATGTCTTTCTCTCACATATATCCTGCAGATTATTATACCTCTGACCTCTACAGATCTGCAGAACAAAACTATATGCTTTATCTGTTTGTGCTTACATGGGACTGCATATCTGTCTCACAAGTGTTTTATGTGGGACTGTGCATCTGTGTCACAAAAGTGATTTACGTGGGACTGCACAGTACAGCTGTGTTCACTCTCACTTTTCCTCTCTCTCTCTCGTCCTTCACTATGCTGCTTCAACATACTGTGCGTGTTCCTGTCTGCAACCAGGGCGGGACATGTCGCTCAGCAGATAGCCACTAACAGATTAGCTGGGCGTAACCCGACCTGGGCTTCAATACGGTTGCTAAGCACACATAAAGTGGCCTGTTCTATTAAACCATAGCACTTTGCTAATGGTAACCAAGGACAAACATGCTTACATTTTTATTTGTAGTGAGATAACCCCTTTAAGGAAGCAAATGAAAGGCCGGGGCGTTGGGGCTCAGTGCATTAATGGGTTCATAGTCTTGAAAGGCGGTAATCTTTTATTCAGGATCCTTCAGTGCTCTTGTGGCACAGTCTATAGACCGATTACCATCTGTGTTAGATGTTCCATTCGGAACTATGACCGGACCCATATAATAGGAAAAACCTGTTACTGACAATAACCATTAAATCAGGTAATTACTCCATCACACCAACAAAAAAACACTAAAAAATGGAGTGTGTATAACTGTTACATGTAATTTAAAACATACCCTTTACTTCATAATTTAAAAAAGACTCAACTTTTACTAAACAAACTCCATCCAAAAATATAGGGTATACAATTTAGAGCCTTCCCATATATTATAAATTGGGTGCCACCGGGAGAGAGCAACAAACTCACCCTATTATCTCCCTGAGAATGTTTGCACTGCAACAATTAGGCGGAGCACTCACCCCAAAAAGGGCGACCCCACAAAGATGTTCGACTATCCCTATAATCTCCTATTTTACCCTTGTGTAGCCATTGTATAACGTCCCAACATGTTTCGACCCACCATGGTCTCTTCAGGGGACCGAATAAGGTGCTTTGTACAAAATCTGTGAATAAACGAAAAGAGTGAAGATGTAAAAAAGACAGCAGCCCTAAGAAAGTGAATAATTTTTTTTATGTATATATCACTTTAAATCTCGGGGCTTAGAAATCCATATAGCAGTACAGTTCATATCACTAACATTTTTGAGCGCCCTTGGTTCCAGAGCGCTGTACGTTCAGGTTTCATACATAACATAGGTCAAACAAGTACAATGGTGACAAATTAATAACTAACAACTGGTACAGAAGGAGAGAGGTCCCTGCCCGCGAGGGATTATAATCTACAAGGAAGGTGGTAAGAGACAGGAGGTGAGGGGTGGACATGTTTGTGGAGGGTGTAGTGACAGTAGGGTTTTTGTAGGTTATAGGCAAGCCTGAAGAGATGGGTTTTCAGGTTGCTTTTGAGGCTAGTGAGAGTGGGGAGAGTCTGATGTGTTGGGGCAGTGAGTTCCAGAGTGTGAGGGAAGCACGGGAGAAGTCTTGGAGACGGTTGTGTGAGGAGCTGATAAGAGGAGAGCAGAGAAGAAGGTCCTGTGAGGAGCGGAGATTGCATGAGGGGAGGTATCTGGAGATTAAGGTAGACGTATATGGAGGGGAGAGGTTATGGAGAGCCTTGTAGGTCAAGGTTGCTAACTTGAACTGGATTCGCTGGGCAATGGGTAGTCAGTGAAGGGATTGGCAGAGGGGAGAGGCAGAGGAGTAGCGAGGAGAGAGGTGGATCAGGCGGGCAGCAGAGTTAAGGATGGATTGGAGGGGCGCGATGGTGGTAGCTGGGAGGCCACAGAGAAGGATGTTGCAGTAGTCTAGACGGGAGATGACGAGGGCGTGGACCAGCATTTTTGTGCTTTCGAAGTTAAGGAGTGAGCGGATACGGGAGATACTTTTTAGGTGGAGGTGACAGGCAGAGGTGAGGTTTTGGATGTGCAGTTTGAAGGACAGATTGGAGTCAAGAGTTATCCCAAGGCAGCGGACCTGTGGAGCTGGTGAGAGAGTGTGGCCATTGACTGTGATAGAGAGATCAGATGGAGGGATGGAGGGGGACGGTGGACGGTGGAAAGATGATGAATTTGGTTTTCTCCATGTTTAGCTTCAGGAGACGGGAGGAAAAGAAGGAGGATATGGACGAAAGACAGTCAGGGATCTGGGAGAGTAGAGAGGTAATATCTGGGAATAGAAGCCAAAATAATTCCAATATAATGACGCACACAACCGGCTACAGTGGGGGGACTACAGTGGGGTCCATCGGGTTGTGGCTGTTGTGGCTATCATTTTAGCAGAAATTTTTTTAAATTTTTTAATTTTTTTGTTTGTTATTTTTTATGGAATCTATAACAGAAGTTCCGAATGCAACCTCCAACACAGATGTGACCTGGCCCTAACACTGAACACCATTGGCCCTACCTGCAATGGATTGTTTCATCCTAATAGAGTGGGTTTTTGAAAAATAGCTTTATCACCAATTATTGTGCAGGGAATTTTTCACAGTTCATTAAACCTAACAAGGTTCTGCTTTGGGAATCCTGATTGAGTCAGTCAGGTCAGTCCATGGATTTACGGGCTGTCATCCGAAATCCTATGGTTTAGAAACAATCCCTGAAACTGAGCAGGCCCCGGGGTCTTGGATTTGAGATAATAGTAGTTGTGCGCTCACCAACAGGGTAAGAGGGGGGCCAAAAACCTCACACAAGTGTTATTGCAGTGTATCTGAATGTAGAATGTAGTGGGGCTTGTATCGGAAGGAAACAATAGGGATAAAGTTAATCTTTTATGCAGGAACTCAGGTTACTAAGCAATAGCATATGGTACCAATCAGCGGAACATTGTTGAGCTTGATTAAGTAGATGAAGCCGAAATCCACAGGCTGACCTTCCTGCAGGTTAAGAAGATGGAAAACATTTTACTCTGACGGTAAAGCTGCTGCTCGGAAACGTTGCGCTCAGAGAAGAAAACACATTTAGAATGCGGAAATCTAAAATGTTTCTGTAAAAATTGTACAATACGTACGTGATGAGAGGTGGACATCTGCAAATCACACAACTGCTGGAGAGGCTCCTCAAGAGCAAAGCAAGGCAGCAACACAAATCAGGAATTTATAAACTGAAATTGGTTTTGCTCTTTACCTACAGCTAAGTGACTGGGGCTGAAGGAATTGATAACAACGGAAAGTCAAATATCTAGAAGATGGAGGCACAGCCTCAGCAGCATGGGAAGATACCGACTCAAACCCATATTTCCTTGCTTATAACGGAATACGACTATTTACTGTACATAACAGGGGAGTATTATAATACTTGTTTTCTTGTACATAGGGGGCAGTATTATAGTAGTTATATTCTTGTACATAGGGAGCAGTATTATAGTAGTTATATTCTTGTCATATAGGGGAGCAGTATTATAGTAGCTTATATTCTTGTACATAGGATGGCAGTATTATAGTAGTTATTTTCTAGTACATAGAGGCAGTATTATAGTTTGTTATATTCTTGTACATTGGGGGCAGTATTTATAGTTGTTATATTCTTGTATATAGGGCGGCATTATTATAGTAGTTATTATTCTTGTACTATAGGGGGCAGTATTATTGTAGTTTATTCTATGTACATAGGGGTAGTATTATAGTAGATATATTCCTTTATACATAGGAGGCAGTATTATTAGGTAGTGATTATTCTAGTACATAGGGGACAGTATTATAGTAAAAAAATAGTTATATTCTTGTACATAGGAGGCGTATTATAGTAGATTATTACGTGTACATAGGATCTGTATTTTATAGGTATTTTATTCTCGTACATAGAGGACTCAGTATTATAGTAGTTATATACTTGTTTCATAGGAGCAGATTATAGTAGTTATTATTCTCGTAACATGGGGCAGTTTTTTGTAGTTAATATTCTTGTACATGAGGAGGGACAGTATTATTAGTAGTTATATTCTTGTAAATTAGGGGTGCAGTATTATAGTGAGGTTATCATATTTGTACATAGAGGGCCAGTATAGTATAGTAGTATATAGCTTGTTACATAGGCGGGCAGTATTATAGTTGCTATATATTTGTACATAGAGGGCAATATTATAGTAGTTCATATTTCTCTGTACATAGGGGGAGTATTATACTAGTGAGTAGTCTAGTGTACATAGGAAGGCAGTATTTATAGTAGTTATATTCCTGTAATAGTAATCACTGTGTGTTTTCACTCCTCACCGTAGGGAAGCAGGAAAACTCAGTAGAATACTTGGTGTAGCGCTCAGGCGTTGGGTAGAATAAAATAAAATAAAAATAAGGGACGAGACACTAGGCATCTAGCCTAATTCAATATGTCTCTTTAATGTCCAAATTAAAAGCAGAACAGCAAGGACGCAGTTGTTCTTTCCCCGAGATCTGACCTCGGCTTCATCAGTTGCAGTGTTCAATGCATGGATTGTCCGCTGTTATATATGT
Source organism: Phyllomedusa bahiana (assembly GCA_025379985.1). Classification (NCBI taxonomy): domain Eukaryota; kingdom Metazoa; phylum Chordata; class Amphibia; order Anura; family Hylidae; genus Phyllomedusa; species Phyllomedusa bahiana. The sequence goes on along the minus strand of JAODAL010012864.1, from coordinate 20,032 downwards.
TAAAGTTTTACAATCACTCTAAATTAAACATAAAAAATGTTATAACGAATAAAATAACACTTACATTTTTTGTTGAAAAGATATAAATAACTGTAAAAAATATAAAACATTTAAACAATTTTTTAGAAAATGACCTTAATCTCTAAAATAAAAGAGATTTTAAAAGATAAATTAGAATGTACTGCTTTACGAGGACACTTGGGAGAGCACTTGTACTCTGATTTATCAATATTAGTTCAAACCATATTAGTTCACTCAAAGTTAGCTTAGTAGTTACTACTGAAATACAGCAGGGTGTACTGTTGCTATAGTATTTGTCAGAAAATAAAAGTATGCCCAAAAAAAAAAAAAATGTGTGGCCGATAAATGTATGCACAAAAACAAAAAAAAACAAACAAAAAAGAAAATGTATTCCCGATAAATGTATGCACAAAAAAAATAAAAATGTGGATGCCCGATAACATGTTTGCACAAAAAAAAACAAAAAAAAAAAATAAATAAATTAATAAATAAAAATAACTAAAAAAAAATTAGTTAATAAGAATTAAAAAAAAAAAAAAAAAATAGTATGATGTATGCCCGATAAATGTATGCACATATAAATAAATAAATAAATAAAAATGTATGACTCCGATAAATCTATGCACCAACAAAATAAAGATAAAAGATTAATAAAAGAATGTAAATAAAAAATAAAAAATAAAAAATAAATAAAAATAACTAAAAAAATAATTAATAAGAATAAAAAAAAAAAAAGTATGCCCGATAAAAATGTGCCCAATAAAAATGTGCCCAAAAAAAATATGATCACATAGTAAAATGCACAAAAGAAATGTTATTATCTAACAAATAGTTTGCAAGTATAACCCGAATAGGAAAGAAATGCACCAATAAAATGTGGGTATGCCCGGATAAATATATGACGCAAATATAAAGAATAAAGATCAGACACTTAAATCAGTCATATCATTTAAGCCATGGGATTGAGCGTATTTTATGTTTATAGATCCAAAAGTTTCCTCTTCGGACAATCTCTTTTCTATATCTTGTCTTCGGTTCAGGAACATGTTCAATAGGCTGTACCGTAAAGATAGGAGTGATACCTTTGATGGGACATTTTCGAAATGCCTTGGAATACTGTGGCGTGAGTACATATGATTGATGTTGTATCTATGGGTTATTCACCCTTGTGTGTACGACAAAACTTCATGACCGTACGACCCGTATCGGCCACCGGTATTCTTCGTTGTTATACATTTTTTTTCTTGGGCAGATACTTTTATTTTGTCTGACAAGAATTTTCGGTTGCAAAGGTACACCCTGCTGTTTGTCAGAGTATGCTAGCATGAGCTGAACTCTCTTTGTATGGTGAATTAAATATTGGTGTTTGAAATCTATAGATTGGTTAATCAGGACATAAGGCTACTCCCTCTAGTTGTCCGTCGGTAAGCGTACATTCTAATTTATCTTTTTTAAATCTCTTTTATTTTAGAGATTAAGGTCATTTTCTAAAAATTGTTTTAAATGTTTTATATTTTTTTACAGTTATTTATATCTTTATCACAAAAATGTAAGTGTTTTATTTCTTGTTATAACTTTTTTTTGTTTTATTTGAATGTGATTGTAAAAGATTCTTTATATATAAAGGGACAATCCATGCAGTGTGAAACACACTGCATACTAGTGTGAAGAGAGGTAGATCCTCGTGAAACGAGTCTTTGCTGTTTTCTGACTTTTAATTTGGACATTAAAGAGACATATAATTGGCTAATGCCTAGTGTCTCGTCCTTATTTTAGTTTATATGCTACGCATCGCATGAGCGCTACACCATGTTTTCTACTGAGTTTTCCTGTTGCCTTCGGTGAGGAGTGGAAAGCACAGTGATTGTATGTCTATTGCGTGCCGGTAGACCACGAGAAATCTGTGAGGGGCCTTACAAGACCTGACCTTGGAGTGTTGGGCTGTGCTCGGCTTTGATCCTGGTGGATCGTTCAATTGGCTACTATACGCGTAATATATGAGTTGTGCATTTACTCGCCACAAACTCGTCCAGGTGGAGAGACTAATACACCAGATTTTTAAACTGTTCATACAAAAGTTTATGGCCACGAGGTGCGCTTCTACTATGAATCTTGATTCATTTGTTACTGTTACTCTAGGTTATTATTCCTCGTACATAGGAGGCAGTATATTTTGTATTTCGGGCTACAGTCCTTTGTACATAGAGGGCAGTATTATGTAGTAGTTAATAGTCTTTGTTGATAGAGGGCAGTACTAATTGGTTGTTATTTTCGTGTACAGTAGGGCTATGTTTATAGGAGTGATACTCTTGTTCATAGGGTGCAGTATTATAGTAGTTATAATATTTGTACATAAGGAGCAGTATTATAGTACGTTATATTCGTGTAATGTACATTGGGTAGTATTATAGTAGTTAGATTGTCTGTGTACATAAGGAGGCAGTATTATAGCAGTTATATTCTTGTAGATGGGGCCTATTTTATTGTGTGAAAACAACAGGGATACAATAAATCTAAAACAATAAATGCCCATCAGTACATACAAAAATTCAATAACATTATTGTAATCAACTAAAGAAAAGGGAGTAAATGCAACATAAAGAGTCCAAACCAGTTGGAGAAAGAAAAAGACAAATACACAAGCTATCAAAGAAATGTATCACATTTATCCGGACATTTATTTCTTCCTCATTTCTTCACTATCCTGTTCTTCTAACCCTCTATTGCGCATGAGCTGGGTGACACTGGTCATAGGTTCAGATTCAGACCCGTCCTCCCTACACTCGTCTCTCCATGTCTGAATCTTCCACTGGTGGGGCCTCTTTTTCTTGGGGGGATAATTCTGCTGGGTCCCCATCTTTCTCCTCTATTATTTGCATTAGTTTCCGTTCTAGCTCTGATCTGCTTCCTCATCAGTTTGGACACTTTACCTGTGGAGAGCAGCATCGTGCCCGTCACCTTATTTACTTCTTCCCACACGAGATCTTTGGACTGAGAGTCCATTCTTCCTCAGTTTACGGGTGAGATTTATCCTTTTTCCTCTTACTTTGTTGGTCCCTATCTCTCTCTGTTTTAGATGATGGACCTGAAGTAGTAGAGCTGCTACCTGGGTTAGCTGTCCATCCTGCTTCTGCTTACTCCATGCTCCCCACTCTATGGGACCCCTTCATGTAGTTGTCTGGCTGGTTTACCTGTTAGTCAGCTGTTGGATTCTGGCTGGCCACCTCCTTCCTGTCATCTGGGTCGTCTACCCCCTCTAGAAACGCCCTCATAGGGGAGTCCCCTGCAGATGTTATGCCAGGTGTTGGGCAATCTCTGTGGGCATAACCGACTTCCTCCACACCAATTGCACCTATGTTTTGGCACAGTGGCACTGTACTCCATGGCCTCCTCCCCACACAGGTTACATCTTATACCAGGAGCACACGCTCGCTATATGCCCAGGCCTCCCACATTTAAGCATTTCCGGGGACTGACCAGGGTAGAAGAGGACGCCTTCTCCCGGCCGATGAAGAAGGAGTTGGGCAGATGGTGGGTGACATTGGGCTCCTGACGCAAGCTTTAACTAGGACCTTCCACCCTCCAGGCCATGTACTCATCTCATCCTGTCTTAGTGAGGTCTGAGACAGGGTCACAGTCGTCTCATCAGCAGAGTACAAGTTGTCCTGGTAGGGGACGGCTTCATTCCAGGAACATGATGTGACGTTTCACTGTGTCTTGGCCTAGAGTGTATGGAGGATGAAGCTGAACTTGGTCCAGCCCTCTTTGTCCCTGAACCGGGTTGAATGCTGGTCCAGAACCTGTCCAGGTCCGACTGAGACTGAAGCTCACAACATCGCCCTGCCTGTCACGGAAGATTAATCGTACTGCCTCAGCAGGATGCTATCTAGGCAGGGGGCTCCACTACCACTGGGGGTGACTAATGGGGGAAAATCTCAGAGTGGATTGTGCTGCCCCCTTCATCTCCTCAACCTCAATCAATACTGCAGCAACAGGACCTACAGGTGAACCAACCTGACTGCTAGGTGATGTGCTAGATCCCACAAAGACTTTAAATATCACCAGACACATAGTCCTCAACAGCATTAGAAGCAGACATGTCACAATCATTAGCTGGAGAGTCCAGGATAGCAGAGTCCTGATAGTTCAGTAAAGCAGAGTCCTGTGAGCCTTGTATAGCAGAGCCCTGAATGCCTTGCATAGCAGAGTCCTGGGAGCCTTGCATAGCAGAGTTCTGAGTATCGTGCACTGCAGAGTGACAATTACCCTGCACAGGTATCACCTGTGAACTCTCTCCTGCTGCACAGATCCCTTCAGGGATGAGTCCACAGTCCTGCTGCAATGCACCCTCAGCTGGGACTTGTAGTGAATGCATTGTCACACAGTTACCTTCAGGTAATTGTCCATGCTGGTTAGTAGCGGATGCTGGGCCTTTTGATGTAGGCTGGAATCTCTGCTGGTCGACAGAGTCTGCTGAGCTCTGTAGTGCTGGCTGGAGACTGACTGCTGAGCCTTGCGCTGGTGGAAGCCCTTGGTCTTTATCAGGTATTGCTGTAGGTCCTGGTTGCTGCTGGACATTTTTGCGGTACAGAGCTCCTTCTGCAAACGGGAGGCTCACTGGATGCAATATAGGTTTTGCGCAGCATTGTTTGCTCTTACTTGTTGAGGCTTTAGGTGACTGTGGACCTGCGCTCGGTCCCTGCCTCTCAAACACTCCTGGTTTGTCCATAGGTTTCCCCCCACAGGTCCCAGTTTGCTCCGCAGTACAGTGTCCATGATCCAGCTTCTTATTCATGCATGTCTTCTATCCAGGTGTTGGCGCCTTCAGCTTATTCAGGCAGTCAATCTCTTCTGCGCTAGGACCTTGGTTTTCCTTTGGGTGTTCTTTCTTATTGCACCAGTCAGGGATCTGGTCGGCAAGGGTGCAGCTCTGGGGCGCGCTCCTGCTCCCCATTTCGGGTGGCTTCTGGAGGTGCTGGCTCTGTGTTGCTACTGCCGGGGGGGTTCACACTCCTGGATTGGGACTGGGATCCCGGTTCTTCAGACTGTATTACTGGCCCTTGTAGCTTGCTGCCTTGGTCTCATCCTCTTACTTGCGCCACATGTTAGCTTGCTCCAAGATTAGCGTAACGTTTTGACGCCATTAATACCTGCTGCTGCAGATTCTGCTGGATGGTCTGCCTCTCCAGTGAGGTCCTCCTCTGTCTGCCTGGGGTCTGGCTGGTCTGCACACCTGCAGGCTGCAATGGCATCTGCTTCCCCTGCTGGCCTCCTCGCTGACCCTGCTGCCATGCTGGGGGGTATATTTGATCCAAAACTTTTTGATCCATGCTGCTTCTTTTCTGGTCAAACGTTACTTCCCACAAATTACATTACGGTCGCTCTTCACTGCACTAAACCACCAATCAACGACTTTTGGGATTTACATCCCTAGTATTTAGAGACTGGGAGTCTATTCCCAGATTAAGCCTGTGAAAGACCTGGGCCTTGCTTGGGGAAGCTCCCCTCGCCAGATGTCCCGCCATGGCTTTCTCCAGACATCAGTAGCTCAGGAAAACACGACCTCTATCTAGGGAGGCAGTATTCTAGTAGTTATATTCTTTTACATATGGGTAGTCACTATGCTTTCACTCCTCAACATAGGCAAGAAGGACAACTCAGTAGAAAACTTGGTGTAGCGCTCAGGCGATGGGTAGGAATAAAATAAATATAAGGGTCGAGACACTAGTCATTCTAGTATATTCTCTTTAATGTCCAAATTAATAGCTTAGAACTGCAAGCGCGTTTCCGAGGATCTACCTCACACTTTATCCGTTGCATGTGTTCACACTGAATTAGGAGTGTCCTTTATATAATCAAAGTTTTTTCATTCCACTCAATTAAACCTAAAAATATGTTATAACGAAGAATAAAACATTACAGTTGTTTGTTGAAAACATAAATAACAAATGTAAAAATTTTTATTATTATATATATATAGTTAAATTTAAACAATTTTTAGAAAATGACCTTATTCTCTAAAATAAAAGAGATTTTAAAAAGATAAAATTAGAATGTTTTATTCTGTGTACATAGGAGCGTATTTTTGTAGTTATATTCTTGTACATATGAGCAGTAGTATATAGTAGTTATATTCTTGTACATAGGGCTGCAGTTTTTAGTAGTTTTATTCTGTACATAGGTGGGCAGTATTATAGTAGTTAGTACTTCTTGTACATAGGGAGCAGTATTTTAGTAGTTATATTCTTGTACATAGGGGCAGTATTATAGTAGTTTATTCATGTAAATATGAGCAATTTGTATAGTTGTATATATTCTTGTACATAGGGGCAGTATTATTGTTGTTATATGCTGTGTACATAGCAGCAGTATTATTGTAATTATTTTCTTGTACTAGGGAGGCAGACATGTATTATAGTAGTTATATTCCTGTACATAGATATGAGCAGTATTAATATTCCACTCATAAGTAGTTATTTTCTTGTATTGGACGGCAGTATTATTGGTAGTTATTGTCTTGTACTTAGGGGCTGTATTATCGTAGTTATTTTCTTGTTACAAAGGAGGCAGTATTATAGTAGTTATATTCCTTGTAATAGGGGGCCGAGTATTATAGTAGTTATATTCTTGATACATATCGGGCAGTATTATTGTACTTTTTCTACTGTGTACATGGAGCAGTATAATAGTAGTTATAGTTCTATGTACATAGAGGCAGCATTATAGATAGTTATATTCTTTAAATAGGAGCAGTATTTTAGTAGATCTATTCTTGTTCGGTAGAGAGCAGTATTATACATAGTTTATATGCATGTACATAAGGGGTTAGTAATATATAGTTAGTTAAATTCTGGTACTTAGAGGGCAGTATTATAGTAGTTATATCCTTGTACATAGGGCAGTATTATAGTAGTTTTCTAAGTTCTGTAAGTTAAAGCCTCAAGAATTTTACTGAATCATAATTAATATCGCAGATACCACTTAACTTACAGCATGTGATTCGGAAGAATAGAATTAGAATTGAATTTTTTTTCTCAAAACACAGTTGACTCAAACATCTCTTTATTATTACTCGTCATCTGTGCATTTATAACTCAACCACCTGCCTGATATGTATTTTTTTTTCCGTACAGAAAATTATCCTTTTGAAATGTTTTAATTCATGTTCATCCTAAGTGCACTTCCATGCAGACGCAATATTGCCAAAGTTTGAGCCACTCTGAATACATTTCTCTTGCTGGCCTAATAAAACATTATCCTTTAATAGATTCCAGCTTGAATATTTGAGCGTTTTTACATACAGTCCATATTAAGTAACTCAATTAGGACTATTACAAAGCAACCAGAAAGCTTTTAGCCTATTTGTTTTCTGATTAACAATAAAAGCCTGTACATTAAGCCAGCATGCTGCAGTATGCAAGACCTACTGTAAAACACACAAAAGTTAAGTGTTTGCCAAGAGCTTGAACAGTTTGCCCTGGTTGCTTTAACTCCATAGATGAGAAGTAGAAGCATAGGCAAGTTTTCCACGAAGATAAATTCTCAACTGACCTATATTCTGTTTTCCCCTGGTCTCAATAGTATAGCAATGGCTCCTATAGAATATTATCTTCAATATGTCCTTTTGGTACCATCTTGGAATGATAACCACCATGGTAGCAAGCATGTCCGTAACAATGGGACCCATCATTTTAAGGGGCTACCTTCATTCTAGCAAGGTAAAAGGCAAACTGACTTGCCTCCCTATTACATATTTGTGTGGTACAAGACTGTGAGCAGAGCAATTACTTATCCTGTACTGATCCTGAGTTACATCCTGTATTATGCTCAAGAGCTGCAATCACTATTCTGCTGGTGACAGTCACTGTGTACATACATCTTCTTATCTGTACTGATTCCTCAGTTTACATCATGCATTATACTCCAGAGCTGCGCTCAATATTTTATGCTGGTGCAGTCACTGTGTAATACATTAATTATTGTATGATCTGAGTTACATTACTGTTATTATCCTCCAGAGGGCTGCGCTCACTATTCTGCTGGTGCAGTCACTGTACTACATGTACTTATCCTGTACTGATCCTGAGTTACATCCTGTATTATCCCTCCAGAGCTGCAACTCACTATTCTGCTGGTGCAGTCACTGTGTTACTCATTATTATCCTGTACTGATCCTTGGGTATCATACTGAAATTATCATCCAGAGCTGTGCTCACTATTCTGCTGCTGCACTACTGTGTACATACATTACTTATCCTGTACTGATCCTGGGGTTACCAAACTGTATTATCTCTCCAGAGCTGCGCTCACCCTAATTCTATGTTAGTCAATGTGCACATTCTTTACTTATCTGTAGTGATCCTGAGTTACATCCCTTATTATTCTGCAGAGCTGCTCTCAACTATTCTGCTGGTGCAGTCACTGTGGTCATACATTATTATCCTGATACTGATCTGAGTTACTATCCTGTATATTCTTTTATTAAAATTTTAAAAAACCTTAACAATAAATAAATACAAAACTTCAACAAAAATATCTAAGCCATTACAGCTGGACAATGCACCTCTTCACGGCTTTAGTATCACGGTCCAGACCAACACTCACTCCCACAAAGCAACTATATTACAATATTTACACTACTATAATACAAAACATAATTACAACCCAAGATGCCCTGGCCCGGTTGCATACAAAACAAAAAAAACAAAAAACTAACACACCACAAATTTTTCTTTCCTTTTTTTTCTTTTTTTTTCTTTCTTCTTTCTTCCTTCACCTCCACAACAAACCAATAACAAAAAAAAAAAAAAAAAGAAGGACCACCCAACCACCAAGCAAACCACCTAAATTTTCTTTTTGATTTTGTTTTTCCGTTTTTTCTTTTTTTTGGCCCTGGAAACTGACCCCCGATCCAAGCCCCCAGCACATGTTAACGGACCGTCCTGAATCAAGTCCAGGATTTTTTTTTTTTTTTTTCCCAAATGTCCCCAAAGGTCCTCAAAGTCCCATAAACCCCAATATCCAACGAAACCCTCCCCCCTTTTCCCACCACCCAACCTAACTCTAAAGCCCAATCCCCAACACATATATAATACACAAAATATACAAAATTTATATAAACTACGGGGGAGTTGGCATGTTTGATCTTACTCCAGAGCAGCACTCACTATTTGCTGGTGCAGTCACTGTTGTACATACTTTACTTATCTGTACTGATCTGAGTTACATCCTGTATTTTATAATCCAGAGCTGCACTCACTATTTGCTGGTGGCAGTCACTGTGCACATTACATTAATTTATCCTGTTCTGATCCTGAGTTACATCTGTATTATGCTCCAGAGCTGCATCACTATTCTGCTGGTGAAGTCCACTGTGTACATACATTTACTTATCTGTACTCATTCCTGAGTTAACATCCTTTATTATCCTTCCAAGAGACTGCGCTCCACTATTCTGCTGGTGCAGTCACTGTGCACCATACATTACTTATCCTGTATGATCCTGAGTTTATCTGTTTATACTCCAGAGCATGCACTACTAATCTGCTGGTGCAGTCATTTTTTTTTTTTTTTTTTACATACTATTCCATTACTTATCCTGTACTGATCCTCAGTTACTTCCGTGTATTATAATCCAGAGCTGCACTCACTTTTCTGTGGTGCAGTCACTGTGTAACATACACTTACATTAATTTCCTGTACTGATCCTCAGTTACATCCTTGTATTATACTCCAGAGCCTGCAACGAACTATTCTCGCTGGTGCAGTCTCTGTGTACAATACATTACTTATCCTGTACTGATTCCTGAGTTACATCCTGTATTTTCCTCCAGGAGCTGCACTCACTATTCTGCTGGTGCCAGTCACTGTTGTACATACATTACTTAATCATGTACGGATCCTGTGAGTTACTACTGTATTATACTACCAGAGACTGCGCTCACTAATTCTGCTGGTGCAGTCACTGTGTACATAACATAACATAACTTATCCTGTACTGATCCTGGGTTACATCCTTTATTATACTCAGAGCTGCAATTACTTTCTGCTTGGTGCAGTCACCTGTGTACATACATTACTTTATACTGTACTGACCCCTGAGTTACATCCGGTATTATCTCAGAGATACACTTCACTATTCTGCTGGTGACAGTCACTGTTGTTGTTACTACATTAATTATCTGTACCTAGAATCCTGGAGTTACATCCTGTATTATACTCATAGTTGCCAACTTTTGAAATTGATGAAGCAGGAGATTGTAGTGGCAAAAAATTGAATGGACACGCCCATCTTGTCTGTGTGCCACGCCCCTTCAAAAAAGCCAACACCCACTCCACCTAACTGCTTAAAAGGCTTTGGAAGAAGCCCTAAAGTAGATGCCTTTTAGCCAGGTAGTAGCCCCCCATAAACCAGGTAGTGCCCTTACAGGCATGGGTAGATGCCCCCTTGAAGCCAAAGTAGATGTCCCCTTGTAAAGGGATCCAATTAGATGCCCCACTTTGTTTAGTCCGTAGATGCCTACCTTTGTTAAGCCAGGTAGTGCCCCCTTTGTTAGCCGGTGTTAGTGCCCCTCTTTGCAAGGTAGTTGCCCCCTCTGTTGCCAGGTAGTTGCCCCTCATTGTAGCCAGGATAGTGTCCCCCTCTGTTGCAGGTAGTATGCCCCCATTGTTTGCCATGTAGTGACCCCTATGTTGCCAGGTAGTGCCCCCATTGTTGCCAGGTAGTGCCCCCCTCTGTGAAAGGTAGATGACCCCATTGTTTGCCAGGTAGACCCCACCATTGTAAGCGGGTAGTGCCCCCTCTGTTGCCAGTAGTGCCCCCATTGTTTCTGCCAGTAGTGCCACCTCGTTGCCAGGTAGACCCCCCCCCCAATTGTTGCCAGGCAGATCCCCCCTAAAGATTAATAAAAATAAATATAAAAGCCACTCACCTGACCAGGCTCCTTGAGCTCCCGGACACTCCCGTGGGGTCGATCTCTCAGAGAAGAAGGGGAATGTGAGTGCCAGAGGCGTCCACTCCCCCTGCGCCGTGCCTGTATGTACGGCGGGAGAAACGGACGGGTACATACAGGGGGAGGGAGGGAGGAGGGAGCGATCCCTCCTGCCTCCTCCCTGCACAGCGAGACTTCCAGAGCGGTGAAGCGGGCGCAGCCGGACGACTTTTTAAGAACCGCCTGTAGCAGTGGCCCGGCGGCGCAAGAGTAGCGCACCAGGCTACTCTTGCGCCGCGGCCCCCCCGCTGCCTCTGGCGGAGGGAGGATGCCAACTCTGTCGGGAGGTGGGGGGGGCCGCAAATACGGGACATCCCAGCAAAACGGTGTGAGTTTGGCATGTATGATTTACTCCAGAGCTGCACTCCCTATTTGCTGGTGCGTCATGGTGTACATACATTATTATACTGTAATGATCCTGTGTTACATTAATGTATTAATCCTCCAGAGCTGCATCACTATTCTACTGGAGCAGTCATATGAGTACATTACATTACTTATCCTGTATGATCCTGAGTTACATCTTGTATTATACTTCCAGAGCGCACTCACTTTTCTGCGGTGCAGTCACTGTGTACATATGTTACTTATCCTGTAGCAATGATCATGAGTTACATCCTGTATTGGACCTATGTGTATATACTGTTCCTCGTGTTGTTATTTATTTACACAATACCACTATATTTATATATATATATATTATATATATATATATATATATTATATATTATATATATATATACACACATGTACTTCACACAGGGACAGACTATACATGTATAATAGTTATCTGGGTGTTAAATTTGAGTATTTACTGTACCTGTGTGAATGTACATGTGTGTGTGTGTATATAGTATACATCTTGTGGTGTAGTGGCTGTACTATAAACTATATATAATGCAATATACACACAGAACAGCTCATATAACACATGTCCATATTTAACTGTTACAATTTGTGTACATACTGTCCCTATGTGTAATGTATATACTAATATACTGTACCTCTGTGGAAACAGGTCCAGTTATATGAGTAATAGAACAATGAGGTGGGCATGCCCTCACATCCTGCCTCAGGACATACCCTTATGCAGGTCATGGGTCTTAGAAGCTCTGGGCTGTTTTAGGCAGCTATGGAAGACTTGAGGGAAAACAGAAGCTTCGTTCATGGTTTCCATAGTGTTCGGGGCCGACACGATCTTGCTATGCAGGAGACGTGGGAACCTTGCTGTAGGTGCTGTAGCCTCCGGGGGAGGCTGTGCAGGGAGCAAAGAAGAGGCCAGGAGGGCTGCTCTCATGAGATGCTGAGGAACTGGTGGGTGGGCGGTAGATTCTACAGCGCGAGAAAGAGAGAGGTGTGAGAAGACTTAATCATTCGGGGCAGAGACACTTTAATCCGGGCTTCATGCCCCGAACTGTTACTGCCTAGCGACGCCCCTGCTGTGTACATACATTACTTATCCTGTACTGATCTGAGTTCATCCTGTTTACCCTCCAGGTTTGCACTCACTATTTGCTGGTGCAGTCACTGTGTACATACATTACTTATCCTGTACTGATCCTGAGTTACATCCTGTATTATACTCCAGAGCTGCACTCACTATTCTGGGGGTGCAGTCACTGTGTACTTTCATTACTATCCTGTATGACCCTGAGTTACATCCTGTATTATACTCCAGAGCTGCACTCACTATTCTGCTGGTGCAGTCACTGTGTACATGCATTACTTATCTTGTACTAAATCCTGAGTTACTCCTGTATTATCCTCCAGAGCTCCCACTCACTATTCTGCTGGTGCAGTCACTATACTACATTAAATTACTTATCCTGTACTGACCCTGAGTTACATCCTGTATTATACTCCAGAGCTGCACTCACTATTCTGCTGGTGCAGTCACTTTTGTACATACATTACTTATCTGTATGACCCTGAGTTACATCCTGTATTATACTCCAGAGCTGCGCTCACTATTCTGCTGGTGCAGTCACCATACTACATTACTTACCCCTGTACTGATCCTGAGTTACATTCTGTATTATACTCCTAGCTGCACCCCATTATTCTGCGGGGTGCATTTCACTGTGTACATACATTACTTATCCTGTACTGATCCTGTGTTACATCCTGAATTATATCCCAGAGCTGCACTTACTATTTGCTGGTGCAGTCACTGTGTAATACATTACTTTTTCCTGTACTGATCCTGAGTTACATCTGTATTTACTCCAGAGCTGCACTCACTTTTCTGCTGGTGCAGTCACTGTGTAATAATTACTTATCCTGTACTGATCCTGAGTTACATCCTGTATTTTTACTCCAGGAGTGCACTCACTATTCGTGGTGCAGTCACTGTGTAATACATTATTTATTCATGTACTGATCCTGAGTTACATCCTGTATTATACTCCAGAGCTGCACTCACTATTCTGCTGGTGCAGTCACTGTGTACATACATTACTTATCCTGTACTGATCCTGAGTTACATCCTGTATTATACTCCAGAGCTGCACTCACTATTCTGCTAGTGTAAATAGTCAGCAACCCTGTTCTTAGATGTAGCTGAACTGTTGTTATCAGATTTCTGTTCAGCGCTCAAAGTAAATTCAACATTCAAAGAAATTGTGGTCACATTTCATCCTGTGCATTGCTACCCAGTGGCTCCCCAAAAAATGATGTTTTTGTCAGTTTTTTATATTCCCCTTTTCCTCATAGATTGAGTGGGAGATGACTCATCCCATAGATCTGGTGCTGTTGGACAAAAGTTCCACTTAGCAAGGTCATCTGTATCCTGTATGTAGCTTTGCTTTATACAGTGGTAGGAGGATGAGGCAGCCAGATATGAGCTGTGGTCGCAACATTACTCTTGAAATTCCAAAGTTTGAGTAAGAGGGAGTGCAAATTTTGCAATGGATAAAATTTGAGTTAAAGTGGTTTCCTCACTGCAATGATTAGCTTTCAACATGTAGGGAGAGGTAATTGAAGACTTTTTTTTTCCAAGTGCATTAGTTTATTGATACTATCTTGGTCATGAGATAAGAGAGATTTTATCTGCTCTAAGTGCACACAGGTTTCATTGGTTACCTCCTTATTTCCCTTCATGATTAGACAGAGGGCAGAGAGTGATGTCACCAATTCACTCTCAGAGAAGACTCATTATCTCCAAGCTTAAAGGAGTTGTCTCACTACAAGGATTTCTTGTTTTTTATGTTAAAGATCTTGCAAAATCAAGTCACTTTGCAATATGTGTCCATTATCAGTGTCCTACCTATTCCTAGATATCCCCTCTTGTATGGGCTGCATTCAGCTCCTCGGTCGCTTAGCTACAGACTGTTCAATCTTCCCCCTGATAGGCTGCCAGCACTGGTTGCTATAGCTACAGACCGCGCTTCTACTAGAGCCTAGTAGAAGCCAGTAAACACGCCCCTGAATTCAAAGTGAAACCAAGAAAACAGGACTGAAGTAAGATGGATCAATGTAGTGAGACAACCCCTTTAACTTTTGTTTACAGATAAGCCATTGTTTTCACTCCTCGGAACACTTGTAGCTTTGTTTACTGAAGATTAAATCTCCCGCACTGATGTCTTTGGAATGTCTCAGCTAGTTGTAGGGGAGCTAAATACGCTAATCACTGCTATAGAACCACCCACAGCATGACAAGACAAGATAAAAAAAAAACTGCCTGTGCATCAGCATGGATAGACAACCCCTTTAAGTCTACAATTACCATGGTCTGCACCAAGCATCAGAGCTGATGAGAACATCAAGGGCAGGACATGTATAGAAAGTGCCATCTCAGCTGTAGTCATTGTGATAGGATCCTGACAGCTTCGTACCAGGTGAGATACCGGTGGCCACTGATGAATGTCAGAAAACATCGTTTCATTTGCTTTTTTGCAGTTTTATTGATTTTCTCTGTATCATTCACCTTTCTTTTAGTATCCAGATCTGCCCTGTACAACAAAGGTGACGTCCTATAAAGGACAAATAGTCCAGCTGTGTCTCATAGCTGAGAACTGTGGAGAGAGTTGGTAACACGTGAGTCCAGGTGTAACAAGTCCTAATTGCCCCATATGCCAGTGACCTTCTCTAGTAATGCTTTCAACAACTGTTACCCAATTTATATTCTTCAAGGCATTTTGTGCAGGCGGTAAGATGAAGCTTTGTCCCAAATACCAACTTAAAGGGGTCGTCTCACTACAAGGATTGCTTTTTATGTTAAAGATTCTTTTCAAAAACAAGTCCCTTTGCAATATGTGTCCATTAGCAGTGTCCTACCTATTCCTAGATATCCCCTCTTGTATGGGCTGCATCAGCTCCTCAGTTCGCTGTAGCTACAGACCTGTTCAGTCTATCCTGAAAAGGCTGCCAGCCTGGTTGCTTTTAGCTACAGACCTGTTAGATCCTCTACTGATGGCTGCCAGCACTGGTTGCTATTTGCTACAGACCTGTTTGATCTCTCCTGATGGCTGCCAGCACTGGGTCGCTATAGCTACAGCCCTGTTAGATCTCTCTGATAGGCTGCCAGCACTGGTGCATAGTCAGACCTGGTGTCCTCAGTAACTGGTTGTGCAGGCAGAAATACCAGAAAAGCCGTAAACACGCCCTTTAAATTAAAAAATGAAAAGAAAAAAAAGGCTAAGGAAAAGGGGGGACGATTTTGTGAGACAACCCCTTTAAGGTTAGAAATATTAACCCTCTATTTCCACCCTGTAGCCACTAAAATCAATAGTGGAATGCAAAGAAGGCCACGCTGGAGCTCTTCAAAAATACCTTTTAGGTTTTATCAAAATTCTTAGGTTCCCCTTTGTCAAAGGGAAAATTTCCCCGAAAGTTTTGTGGTAAAGGTAAAACGTGTCTCATTGGGGGAACCCCCAGAACAAGTTTTTGCATCTTAAAAGGGGAATTTGAACATCAAAAAAAGACGAACAACTTAACTGATAAGGGGCACAGAGGACCTGAGATATCCAGAAAGGTGAAAAAATGGGAACGTATTAGATCCTTAGAAGAGACGTCTATGGGGAGACTTGATTTAATTTGTAAAATATGGTGGAATGTAAAAATCCCTCAAAAGACAAAAAAGCCATAGTCTCCATCTAAAGAGAAAAAGGTTCGATCTCCAAAACCTATGCACAAACCATTTTCCACCATAGGACCTATGAATCTGTGAAAAAGTGAGCTCAGGAGCTGGTCACAACAGGAACAGGTGAGGAATTCAAAAACAGATTTAGACCATCCAAGTGGTTGTCCCAAGTGAATGTTTCCACTCTCTGCAACCTCTTCAGATGCAGATTGCTGGGATATATTCTTACATTATGACCATCACAAGGCTTTGGGAAAGGGGCTGAAAAAGCTCAAGGGGCCCCTGTTGGATGTAAAAATCCTAAATTTTTGCTTTTGCCCCATGGATTTTTTGGAAAGAAAAAGGATATTAGCAACCCAGCATCCCCCATCTGTAACAGCCTTTCGGGGGTTTGCCCCTGTCAGTACAGAGCAGAGAAAGTGGCTTGGGAGTAGGAGGCAAGAGTGGCTCAGAAAAGGGGGAAAAATCTTCCTTAGGGAGCCCTAATAGGCGTGTGGGGGGATTTTGCCAGTAACAGTCCAACCTGTGGTACTCCACCAATCCAGAGAATAAATTGCTGAGCCTTCATCGCTGCACAGTGTTGCCAAGATACTAGATTTAGCAAAGACATAGAGTTCATTATAAAATCCAGGTTGTCTGCAGCCACCATTAGGGAGGGTTTTAGGGGTGCCCATCAGCACATGGTAAAGTCAGTAGGGAAGATGCAAAAATTGGAGGAGGACCCACTGTTCCCTGCATTCTGTAGTTCTGTATACTTTTTTCTCTGATAGTACAGAAACTAGATAGGATTCAGTTATGGATTCTGTGTGTTTCCTGGTACTGGTCTGAACACTGTCTGAGTTTTGTGCCTGCTGGTGGTGATTAACAGGTTCACCACCACATCCATCTGTTACTTCTGCTAGCCCTAGTGCTGGGCTGCAGATAGTTTAGTTGAGTGGTGATTGACATTTGTCTTCATCACTCATCTCTCTTCCCTGCCAGCCTGAGTCCTGTGTGGTTTGAATGGTAGAGGGCCGGTCTAGTCATGCCCCGGACCACAACTCTGACATCCCTTAAAGGGGATGTATCGCTTCGTCAGTTAGCCTGTTTCAGTGCTCTCACAGCCTCTCAGTTATAGAAATTCAGGGGCGTTTCTTCCCCTCCCAGTTGGGTGTTTCTTAACAGAAGGGATGACATCATCCCCCCTTCACTGTTCATGCTGGCTGCGTGTGTTCCCCCCCCCCCCCACCCCTCTCCACATGTCACTGTGTCTCTCCCTATACAGAGTATGTAAGAGCTGTTTACATAAAACAGGCTTTCATTCATGATGCAATTGAATCCAGTCTTGTATAAACTCCTCCAGAGTGCAGAGTGAAATGCTCTCGGCCTCTAATGCTCCTTCTATGTTTAGGCACAGTCGCACAATTGTGCCGTTTTCTGATTATAGAAGCCTGCAGTGTTATTCTGTTTCTTCTGGCTATGCAGAGTGAAAATTTGCTGGTCCCTTATTTTGAGTGAGAGGCTGGAATGCAAGCTCCGTGAATACAGCCAACCTGGGGCCTGACAGAATGTCAATGAGCTCTCAGCTAGTGAAATGCAAGGAGGAGGGATCCGACCGGCACTGGAGATCAGTGTAAACAGAAACAGAAGATAAGGGAGACTATGAATACAAGACAGCTTTGCTATTGACATCTAATTGCAAAGTTGCTTGTATTCACTATCCCCTTATTCTGAAGACCATTTAATGTAATGATACAACCCCTTTAAGAAGACCTCTTTGTCTCAGTCTCTTTTTGGCTCAAGCTGGCATTTCCTTCCCTCTGTGTTGTCTGGTCTTCTGATCTCTTGGCCTGTTCTTTTGACTTTCCTATTTGCCTATCTTTGTACTGTTTTGCCTTCCCCGGTTTGACCTGCATTTGCCTGACCACTCTTACCAGTGTAGGGAATGTTGCCGGCAACTGCTTGGGGTCAGGTTGGCAAGTAGGCAGGGACAGCTTTGGGGGACCTAAAATTAGGGCTCACTGTCTGTCTCTTCCTGTTCCTCTTTCTTGGGTCCTGGACCCCTCACACATTTTTTTAGTGTTTTGTCCCATGAAAAGATTTAGTAAACCTATAAATACAAGGGCCAATCAAAGAGAATGGATACCATAAATACAAAGAATACCAAAAGAAATTGTATCCAATATAATAGGATAGAAATGTAAAAACAATACTTTATTAGATCTTATTATAAACAATAAAAAATATATAACAGTAACAGACAAAATCACACCCAAATAAAAAATATATACCCCACTAATCACACTGAAACACAATGCTATACATCATATAGGTGATAACAGTATCAAAACATCACATAAATAAATACAAAAACATCAGTTCAATACATCCCCAAGGGTCAGCGGATTAGAGTGAACCAAACCACTCCAAATAATAATAATAAAGTATTGTTTAGTATTGTCTAATAAAGTATTGTTTTTACATTTCTATACTATTATATTGGATACAATTTCTTTTGGTATTTCATGAAAAGATTTAATAAAATATTTACAAAAATGTGAAGGGTGTACTTACTTTTGTGAGACGCTGTATATGACCAGCGAGACAAGTGAAATTAGCAGTTTAATTTTGGGTCTACCCCCCCCTCCCGCCACTGCACAACGCTTTGAAAACTCATTTTACAAGTCCTTTGATAACAGGAATGGTTTGTGCTCTCTGCCAGAAATTTATTTTGATTGCTCTGCTTGCTTTATATATTACGAAATAGCATCACATTATATTTACTTCAAAGCACTTTGGGTCGCGAAAACCAATCTGAAATTCCTCGGCTTATTAAACGCTGAGAAGAAGATGTATTGAAGGGTTACCTCACTTCTCCACGCCATCTTCTGACTGAATTAACTTAAATGAGTCTTACGTTCCCGTCTCTTCCTCGCCAAACAGAAATAGAAAATATCTATTTTCAACATATTCCTTATCGCTGTTCGGGGATAATTTGTTTTACTTCAGATTTATGTGGCAATGCATTAGGTTCGCTGTACTTAAAAGACATGTAAAATATGTAAGCATTTTAAGGGGTATCATCTGACTTCCGATGAATTAGAATAGGAACTAGTCACAATATTCTGGGCTGTCACCAAAGTTGTGCACCTCTTCCACATGAGTGTAGTGAAATACATTGTGCCCTGATGGGCATTGATGAAGCCTTGTAGCTCAGGCTTTAAAGAGGGTGTCCAGGTCTGATCTTCAATATGATAAGTAATTCCATATTAATGACTCCAGTTAGGTGCATTGTTTACTGGAGTCTCGGGTAGTCTAAAAATAATCCTTGTCTTATCGTATGCACTATAACATGTATTATCAAGTGGGTAACATGACAGGAGGTCTATAGCAGGCACTATGATATGGATACTATAGCATGCACTATTATATGAGCACTATAACATGTATTATCAAGTGGGTAACATGACAGGAGCTCTATAGCAGACACTATTATATGGACACTATAACATGTATTATTAAGTGGATACCATGACAGGATGTCTATAGCAGGCACTATGATATGGACACTATAGCATGCACTATTATATGAGCACCATAACATGTACTATCAAGTGGGTAACATGACAGGAGTAGCAGGCAGAATTATAGCATGACACTATTATATGGACACTATACATGTATTATCAAGTGGATACCATGACAGTAGGTCTATAGCAGGAACTATTATATGGACACTACAACATGCACTATGATATGAGTATCATACATGTAATATCAAGTGGTAACTGCGGAGGGATTTGCAGAAATTATTGGGAAATTTTGCTTTTTTATATTTTAAAACCCTTTTTAAATTATTTTAAAAGGGGGACCATGGGGGTTATACACAATTTGATAGGGGAAAATTTTGCTTTCCCCAAATTCAGCACATGAAATTTTTACATGGTACCCCGAAAGTTTA